>AWUE01021444.1:0-14185 GCA_001974825.2 Corchorus olitorius
AGCCATCCTTCTAGGAGGTTGTTGATAGGGATGGTAACCTTCAATGATTGGCAAGCGATGCTCCACCAAGTCACGACTTAAGCCAGGCATTTCGTCATAGTCCCAGGCGAAACAATCTTTGTATTCTTTTAACAAGGCTACAAAGCATGGCTTATCTTCTTCGGCCAACAACTGACTTATATAAGTCGGCCTAGGCTCTTCTTTAGTACCAAGATTCACTTCAAGTAAAGGATCTTGTACCTCAGCCTTGAGATTATCTAACTTCATGGGAGCAAGATCAAGTTCCTCCATGGTGATCTCATCTTGTGTACTTTCTACACTTTGATAAGCTGCATCAGCTGATGGGGCGGCTGAATCCTCTAAGCTTTGGAGCTTCATTTCTAAGGCCAATGTCGACAACTTTCTCAAGGTGTCATTGGCCAACACAACCTCTCTAGGTTGTGTACTCATGGGATCTCCTCTATGATAGGAGCACATGGAAGTGGCTTGAAGGGGATCAAAGCATCAGGTCGCACAAGATTTTCCATCACCTCTTTCAAGACTTCTTGTTTGACTTCTCCTGTGGAGATGAATGGGTATGGCCGGCCATATTTGTCCTATCCCATGAACCTTATCGGTCCAGTGGTTCCATCATAGAACCTTGCATCTACTGCGTTGGTTTCAACTTTGAATGGTCTGTTGTCTGCCTTGACCACTTCAACTTCAGTACCGTTCCAAAACATCAGTAGTTGGTGTAAAGATGATGGGACACACCAGTTGGAATGAATCCAATCTCTACCAAGCAGCATGTTGTATGTTGATGAGGAATCAATTACAAAGAAGGCAGACAGGGACGTTTTTGACCCAATGGTCAACTGGGCAGGCAATATGCCTCTTGTCTTCTTGATATTGCAAGAGAAATCACTCACAGTGACTTCTGACTTGATCAAATCATCAGTGCACTTGCCAAGCTTCTTTAATGATGAGTAGAAAATGAGATTCACTGTTACACCATTATCAACAAGTACCCTGCTGATTGGAATGCCATCAACATGTGCCTTGATATACAAAGGCTTGATGTGGCAAGTGTTTGCTTCATCAGGCTTGGTGAAGATCATGGTTTTTGCATCATCTGAGGTGTTGCCCCCGAGTCTTCTTCATTACTTGAGGGGATCTCAATGGCATCTTCACTTTCCTAGGGAGAGGGTGGCTCAAATGATTCCACTCACTCTTTTAGTTTAGCCGCAAATGTGCATGGCAGAGTGATGGTTGTATAGTTAAGATTAACCATGAACTGCCCAAAGGTCAATGAATCAACAGACTTGTTGTCAAAGTCCTCAGCAGCTAATGTTTCCTCTTCACTCATGGCAACAGGCTTTTCTTCGGAACTTTCATTACACATGTTCTGATCAGATGAGGTTGGGATGGAATCCTCCATGTAAGTGGCGCCATTATCTTCCCATTGTGGAGTCCACAGGCTTTTATCTTGGTCTCTTGGGGCCTTGTCTACCTTCATGTTTAGTTCTTCGATGAAGACCCTCCTAAGGAGTTGCTTAGCAGCATCATCTATAGCTTCTTGTCTCTCGAAAAGGATGTTTTCAGCCTCGATGTGTTCTAATCTCTTAGCTTCAAACTCTTTCCCTTCTTTATCTAATTTTGCTTTTTCAAGCAAAATTGATATTTGCCATGGTGGCATGTTCTCTGAGATGTGGAGTAGATCTTGAGTGGCCTCATGTGATGGCCAGTCTTCAAGCCTTCTAGACAAAGCTTCATAGGGAAACTTTTGGTAGTATGAATCGTCATCAATACTACGGATCTCGAAATCATCATCTCCTCCATCTTCATCTCCTATGGTTAATGCTCTCATAACCAATCTTCTATATGCAAGGACTGCCTCCTCATTGATGGCGCCTTTGCTTGCTAGTTCTTGGCAAGAATAATCTTCGTTGCCATAGACTATGTCAATCAAGGCTTGCCTTCGATCTTGGAGTTCAACTTCTTTCTTACTTAGCTCAAGTGCTTTTGCTTTGAGCTTTGCTTCTCCAGAAAGGATTTTCTCCTTGCATAGCTTTACTCCCATGTTTGCTAGGTCCATGAGAGATATATCCATCTCGTTGGCAGGTGGTGGATTCTTTGAAGGCTCATTTCCACTCTCATCAACTTGCATGGTGTCAAGTACTTCTTCATTTCAAGCCTTAGTTCTTTTTCGAAGTTCTCGTCTTCTCCAAGTCTTCCTATTCTTTTGAACGGGTACTTGGGATGTTGCACTTTTCGCCACACACCTTTTGGAGTGTCTGATGGTGGCTTGACCATCCTTGGTCGTGCATGGTCACCTCTCAGCTTCATTTCTTTTCTCACAGCTGCATGGCGATATTCTTCCTTTTTATGATCCAACCATGGTCTAATCTCACGCTTAGTCCTCTTCAGAAAAGACTTAGAATGAGTTTCAACTTGTGGTTGTTGATCATGCTCTCTCTTGGAAGATCTTTGCACCTTGTGATGGGCAGATGAGCTAGGATGAGAGGAAGGTGGCGCCACTTTTGATGATGGTCCTCCATATTCCCGTTTGTTCTGCTTAGGAGGAGGTAAGGAAGTTTTTGGCTTGCCCCCCGAGCTTGGAATGTGCTTTGTCCTACTTCTCTCTTTCCTTTGGAGTGGAGTCTTTGATGAAAACTCCAACTTTCTTTGAACCTTCTTCCCAAAAGAAGTGTCAAGATGTTCCACATGTTCTTCCTCGTTCTCAGATGAGAGGAGTTCTAGCTTCCTCCTTGGTGCTTTAAGCCTATCAGCGGCCGTGTTTGGATTCCAAGGCCGATCTGAATGCACACCCAGAGTTTTTGATTTAGCTTTATCAACCAACTTCTTAGCTTTAACAGAGTGGTGATAAGTCTTACCTTCATGTTGAGGGTTGGCTGCCAAGGAGGTGCTTGGAGCCAAGTTCGACCTCTTGGGAGTTGTTTCTCCCTTCTCCTTACTAGCCAGTTGTCCATCCTTTAGGATGTTGAACGCGACCATGTGGATAGGAGCTAGGAAAGGATTTTTGTCAACTCCCATGTCCTTCTTAGGCGCCTCAGGGAACTTCAAGATTCCATTTTCTATCTTTTCTTGTACTATGTTTTTGAACACGGTACAGTTGTTGGTTGGATGCCTTCAGGAGTTGTGATACTTGCAGTATTCTCTTCCTTTGATGTCCTCAGGTGAAGGAAGGACATGTCCAGGTGGTAACTTAATCATACCAGACTTATGTAGGAAATCAAAGATCCCATTTGTTTTTGAAGTATCAAATGAGTAAGTCTTGCTTCCATCATAAGGTTTCTTCTCTGCTTGTCTCTGGTACATAGCAGCAAACTTTTCTTGGGTCTGAGGGTGTCCTACTCCTGCCTTCACGAGACACGGACATTCAATGGGGCGATCTGCCTTGACCTCAGCTATCCCAAGTTCAAAATTTGGCTCTTGATAATAAGTGCTATAAGATGAACTTCTCCTTTCATTCTCTTCTCGAAGAAGAGTCTCATATCTTGTCACCTTGGTTGACATCTTGAAAAAGTCTCTGAAATCAACTCCTTCGAACTTCTTTCGAAGCTCTATGTCAAGTCCATTCTGAGCTAGGGGCACAAACTCTATCTCATGGAGAGGTGTGCGACACATATTCCTTAGCTTCTTGAAACGAGCTAAGTACTCCTCAGCTGACTCCCCTTTCCTTTGATAGAGGCGTGACAAGTCTGCCATGGAGACCTCAAGCTCAGTTCTATAGAACTGTGTGTGGAACAACCTTTCCATCTCCTCCCAAGTACTTACTGAGTTTGGTGGTAAGTTGATGTACCAAGTGAAAGCTGCACCTGTGACAGAGTTGGGAAGCAGGCGAAGCTTGTGGTAGCCATTGTTGGCTTCTCCACATTGCACAGTGAAGCGAGCAATGTGCTTCAGAGTCGTCTACTCGCTAGAGGTACCAGAGAAGCTTGTGAAGTCAGGGACCTTGTACCCACGAGGCAGAGGATAGATTCTATCATACTCCTCAGAGTAAGGCTTCTGAAAAGATGGCCTGCCTACTCTCCTGTAGGCCAGGCGAATCATGTCTTCAATCATCTCCCTGATGTGGTTCTGATTGACTGGGCCTTGTGCATCAATACCTTGAGGTGGATGGCGTGGAGCAGGATGGCGTTGATGGCCATTCCTTGCACCATTGCCATTACCATTCCTCACATGGGGTGGTACATAGGCTGCAGCTCGAGGACCAACTGGGTTGACCTCCTCTTCCACGTTATCAGGTGCATGATCAACTGCTTCCTGGTGCCTAGGGTTTAGATCAGCTTCATTCTCACCCCTTGCTATTCCCTCCCTATGAGGTGGTAAGTTGTTGTTACCAACTATCTCCACCTGAGGTGGAGCTCTCATCTGGTTGGCACCATTATTGGCTAATGGCGCCACAGGTGGAGGGAGAAGTGCAGGCAGGTTAACTTGTCTCGGATCTTGGGCTATCTGTTGGATTTGCCCCCCGAGTCTATCTTCTATTTGACCAATCTGAGCCAGGATGTTCTCACGGTCTTGAATCATCTGCTCCTTAAAAGAGTCATTAGCCTTTTTAAGTTGGTCGTGAGATTTGTTCATCTGATCTATAGATCTTATAAATTGCTGCATCCTCTGTTCCTGTGCCAAAGAAATTTCATTCATGGCTTCAGTGAGGTATTGCAATAAGACCTTTGAATTCTCTTCTCAAGATGATTTCCTCTCTGTTTTAGCCGGTGGCCCATGGTTCATGTATAACCACTACCTTCAAGTTCAACGTTGGCGACCAAATTTCAAACCTTCAAAAGCAGGGCTCTCGAAAATGGCATTTTGCATTCAACTCCCTGAATTACCGATTGAGTACTATGATGTCTCGATGCTCTTCAAAATTGGATGCATGATTGGTAAGCCAATTAAGATTGATGTTCATAACGGGGAATACAACAAGAGGAATGTATGCTCGTATTTGTCTTGAAGTTAATTGCAAACTGCCTCTCCCTCATTCCATTCGTATTGGAAATTTGATTCAACAAATCCACTATGAGAATTCAGTTCCCTTATGTTCTCATTGTGGTGGATATATTCATCTTGATTGTTCACAATCAAAAGAAAAAAATAAAGTTACTACAGATTCACTTTCCAATCAAGATCAGGAGCAAAGTTCTTAACCACCTCTACAGCCAGATGGACGGGAAACAAGGGGCAAAAAAGAGGAAGACATATCATCGGCACAACAAGCTGAGGAAGAATCTTGGCAAGTGGTTACTCGGAAAGGTAATCGGAAAAAGAAAGATAATTTCTCCAGTTATTCCTCCAACTCCGGTAAGAATTCTCCATCACTGACTTTGAATTTTCAACCATAAAACAAGATAAATTTTGCCGCTGAAAAAAACATGACTAATCAATCAGTTTTTTCTAACAAGCAACACATATCAAGGAAACAAAAAAATACCTCTAGTGTTACTTCTGGCCCAATGAAGAATTTAGCCCATGATGTTAAGCCTAGTAATGATAGTAAGGAAATTAAAACAGGGCCAAACACTAAGAGTTGTGCATAAAGCCCAACATAAATCTAATTTAACAAACACCCAACAAAATCTAAAGCCCAAGACATAGATCTGATAGAATCAAAGAAAATTCAAACACAAGATTTGTGTCTCACTGAAAATCCACCTTTTCCCTCCTCAACGTCTCCAGTCTCTTCCTCTTCCTTTGTCGAAAAAACAAAACCTACAGGTACCTCCACTGTAATCCCAGCCATCAGCACCCCGCCGCCCACGTCTGTCATTGAAAAACCAATCGTCTCTCTCGCGCCCAATCACCTTTCATACCTGGACACCCTTCCTTGACACGTTCTAATGACAATTCTCTTCTTTTGACACTTAACCAGCCACTTGATCAACATCATGATGTTGATTTAAGCCATGCAAATCCCTCTCTTCCCCCACCCCCTCCCTCCAACTATAAATTCTGTCTTTGTGTCTTTCTCTTCACCTACTTCCTCCATTAGTGAACCTTCCTCGTCTGTAACTACCTCACCTTCTAAATTTCCAGATGACAACTCCTCAAAGCAACCGTTCCAGGAGCAACTCTACTCCTCCACTCGACCTGAATCACCCACCTCAACGAAATCCAACCCCTCTCCCCAGATCATCATCTGCCCAGCAGCTCCCTTCAAAAGTTTCTAACTTTGGCCTTGATCTGCGTCACTGTTTTGAGTTGCTGGTGTCTGATCAAAAAAATGGTTTGGTGTATTAATGAGCTTACTAAGCAGTGTATGGTGCACTTGAACTGCAGCTTGTAGGCCTCCAAAAACTCTTTTCTGTAATTTCCTTTTGCCTTGCTTGCTGCCTTAGTACCAAGGGTGATTCTTAGTGCGGTCATTTTTAGCTTTGCAAAATAGTTTGATGAGCTTGAAGCACAGTGGGATTGATCATGATGCCATGAAAAGAGCAAGGCCAAGTCGAACACTCAAGGAAGAGCCATTAGAGAGCCAACAACTTTATTTCTCAAATCCCTTTTCTGTCCTTTTCCCTGTAAATTCCAATTTCTAATGTCTTTTTTTTGTATTTTTGTATTTTGGGAAATATATAGCCTATATATGGGATGCAAATGAGTAAATGAGAGTAATGTATCTTTTTTTGTGATTTTCAATTTCCATTTTTTTTTGTACTTTTTTGAATGAAATCAGACATATATGTAATGCTAAAACTCAAAAAATGCATATGGATTAACCAAATTGCTAATTGAAATCAACATGGAATATGCAAATGTAACTTCTAAAAATTGGGATATACTAAATGCAACTTAAATAAAGAGCATGCTAATCAAATAGAGGATCGCTAACTATGAACTAGTAAGTGACCATAATGCTTCCTATGTAACTTAAGAAATAAAATTGATTTGAATAAAAGATTAAAATGCAACTACTAAATGAAGCTAAGCCTTAAAATATGCAAAAATGCCAAAGCTGCTCATGCTAAGATTTTTTGGGTTTCTTCAAAATGCAATTTAGATGACTAAAAATGAATTGGTTAATCTAAATTAAATGTGAACATAAAATGACCAAAATGTCCCTGTTCGTGCAAATGACTAAAACGCCCCTAGGTGACCCTAATGCCAATTAAGAAATAAAGTGATTTAAAGGATACAGGATAAAAATGGGTGTCTACAGCTGCCCCTCTTTGTGCACTTTCCAACTATTAAGAAGTGAGCAAAGAAGTATTTTACATACTTTTTGAGAGTTAGGAAGTGCGCAAAGAAGTAGACACCCGCCCCTACTGCTGAGCCAAACGTTTACTTTTCTTTTTACTTCGAAATGGATCGTCTCCCGATCAACCTTTTTTCGAACTGTCTTTCATTTTAATCTTCTGGGAATCGTCTTCCAAATCAACTTCTTTGAATTGCCTTCCAATCTAATATTAAAAGGATCGTATTCCGCTTATCCTTTGAACTGTCTTCCAATTCAATCTTAAAAAGGACCGTCTTCCGCTTATTCTTTGGACTATCCTCCAATTCAATCTTGAGAAAATCATCTTTTGATACTATTTGAAAAGATCCCTTTGAGGAATTTCATTGAGAAAGTCGCCTTCCAACACATTTGAGGAGATTGTCTTCCAATCAATTTCTAATTTTGAAAATCTTCCTGAAAAATTATCTTCTGATTGGCTTATGAATATCTAAACCTGATAAATCTTCTTCTGATTGACCTAGTTCTAAATAACCGTCTTCCGGTGTATCTCTTAACAAGATCGTCTTCCGAGCAACTTCTGAAATCTTTTCGAAAAACTATCTTCTGGTGTACTTTTTAACAAGATCGTCTTCCGATCAACTTCTGAAATTTTTTGAGAAACCATCTTCTTGCGTACTTCTTGACACGATCATCTTCCGATTCACTCCTGAAAACTCTTGAGAAACCATCTTCTGGTGTACTTCTTGACAAGATCGTCTTCCGATCAACTTCTGAAAACTCTTGAGAAACCATCTTCTAGTGTACTTCTTGACAAGATCGTCTTCCGATCAACTTCTGAAAACTCTTGAGAAACCATCTTCTGGTGTGCTTCTTGACAAGATCGTCTTCCGATCAATTTCTGAAAATTGTTGAGAAACCATCTTCTGGTGTACTTCTTGACAAGATCGTCTTCCGATCAATTTCTCAAAATTGTTGAGAAACCATCTTCTGGTGTACTTCTTGACAAGATCAATTTATGAAAATTGTTGAGAAACCATCTTCTGGTGTACTTCTTGACAAGATCGTCTTCCGATCAATTTCTGAAAATTGTTGAGAAACCATCTTCTGGTGTACTTCTTGACAAGACCAATTTCTGAAAATTGTTGAGAAACCATCTTCTGTTGTACTTCTTGACAAGATCGTCTTCCGATCAATTTCTGAAAATTGTTGAGAAACCATATTCTGGTGAACTTCTTGACAAGATCGTCTTTTGATCAATTTCTGAAAACTCTTTCTAGCAAACCGTCTTCTGATGTATTCCTTAATGAGATTGTCTTCCAATCAGCACTTGAAAATTCTTTCTAGCAAACCGTCTTCTGATGTATTCCTTAGTGAGATTGTCTTCCAATCAGCACTTGAAAATTCTTTCTAGCAAACCGTCTTCCGATGTTCTTCTAAAATTCTCTAAGAAAACGTCTTCCGGATCAACTTTGATTATCCTTTGAACATTACTTTCCGAGAGAAAAATCTATTGCTGGTCTATTTTGAAAAGATAGTCTTCCGATCAACCTCTTGCAGATCTGTTCGCCATTCTCTTCTCTAGCATTCCTGGCTCATTGACTCTTATTGATCTCCCCTTACTCATTTTAATACTTTTGCCCCTGATCTGCTAACTCTTTGTCATTATATGAGCTCTTGCCCCAATTGAATCTTCTGAGAAAATCACTTCTGGTTAACCAATATGTTTTAAACTTCGAGCCATCATCATCATCTTCTGATGAATCCTTTTTGCATAGTTCATTCTTAATCACCCTTCTGAGACCTCCCCATGAAAATCATTTTCGACCCCCTTCAAATATTTTTTTTTAATTTTTTTTGAGATGTGCACTCTGATCACTGTCTCTTCTTCTTAATTTCGACCTGTTGAACTTCTTTTGGCTTCTACTTCTCTGTTTGAATGGGTCTTCCTCTTCTTGGATCTACTTCCTAATCGTTCCCGACTCTGTCTCCGTCCTCTTCTTGACTCCTCCTTTTTTTTTTTACCTCCTCACAGTTGAACTTTCTTTCGTGACCTTTTGACCTCTTTTCTACCCCCACCTGTCTGACCTGTGTCTACAAAGCTGTGTTTCTGGTGTCTTCCACTGTTAGGATCTTAACTTCTTTCTTCTTTGTTGTAAATTGCCCCAACGGCTTCCTTTCCAATGATTCTGAATTCCTCTATTTCCAGACATGCCCCGAATGACTTCTGTTGAATGACTCTGAGTTCCTCTTTCTGCTCTCATAATGAACCTGACTCTTTATCTTGCACTCCTGCTATGGATGAAGATGAAATGTTCTAGTGTGTGCATGTATGCATGAATGCACATGTATGCAGAGTAAAGAATGAATTGACTAAGGAGAGTAATATGATATTGACTTCCCTTGTGTAGCCCAAATGTCTCCTTGACAAGCTTTTAGCTGACTCCTTTGCCCCACTCTTGGTACCATTTTCCTTGCCAACTTCCTGCAACATAATTTAATTCAGAAGTCAAAAATTCTCATCATATAGCTGAATTCTCTTGAAACATGACATGATTTAAAATGATCCCACAAGACATTGCCCTTTTGCCCCTAGAAAACATTTTATGATTTATTTTAAAATGCCCCATATAAGTGGCCCTATTAAAAGAAGACTTTCTCTAAAGATTTGGTGACCACCACTTAGAAAATTTTTCGTCGGATATCCTTGACTTGTCCCTCTTCTTGGGCTCACAAATGGAATGCAAACCTTTTACAAAGCATGTTTTCAAAGCATTCTCAATTTGTCATCTTATCCAAAATGATTTGCATCAACACTGGTTATTTGAAAGAATTATTGTTCCAAAGGACTGGAAGGCAATTAAATAAAGGTTTGTTTTACTGTTTCGGCTTCTTATGACAAGGCTGGAATACTTGATGACTTTGTCAACTCTTATTCTTTGAATCAATGCTTCTTGTTGTAAAGGAGGTCTTATTTCTCTAACCGCTTTGATAGGCTTTGTGAGGCTTTGAGAATTCCCATTCTTGCTCTAGACTGCCCTTTTTTCGGGTTTTCACCCTAGAGCTTTATCTCTTCTTTTTTTCTTTTTCTTTTTTTCTCTCTTTTTTTTTACTTCACCATGCACCTGCATTTGAAAAACTTTTGAAAACAATTTTCTCTAAAAACCTTTTTGAGAAAAACATTTTTCTTTTGCAAAAACAATTTCTATTTTAGGAACAATCCCTTCACCTTCAATATCCTGACCTGATCAAAAATGGACTTTACTAGACACGTAATGTGGGACTGGGTTGGGGTTCCAAAGAAAGGATAAAAGGTTCAAAAATGTGTTTGAGGGAGTTCGATCCAAGGATCACTTTCTCTATTGTGAAGGATACTACCAAACTTGATCTTCCATTTTTCAGCTTTCAGCTTTTTCGTTTTTGCTTTTGATTCACTTTTGATTTGAACTTTGATTTGAATCACTTGATGGAGTGAACTGAATGCTTCTTTATGAATTGAACTCATTAATGCTGGAATGCCCCACTTTTAACTTTGACTGCAGACTCGTTCTTTTGAGGTCGATCCTTCTTCATCTTTGCCCCCAGTGTGGAGGGTGATTCTTGATCAAGGTGATCCATAAGGCTCAAAGGGGACAACAATGGATAATTTTCTGCAAGCGAAGGGATAAGAAAGAAGGCCATTTATCATTTCAGATCTGGATATTTTGATGAAAGGCGACCCTTAGAAAACCCAAAAACTTTTGAAAACTCACTTTTGAAAACCTTTTTATTGAAAACAATTTTCTTGAAAAACGTCTCTTGTTTTTTACCATCCTGAAAAAAACTGTGCAAGCACATGATGTTGCAACTCCTTTTATTCTCTTTTTGCGACCTCTTTCTTTTTAGGCCTAGTTTTTCTTTTTCTTTGATGGGAATTTGATGATTGATGTCTTTTGCCTCATTGTCTTATCGGGCCTCCTTGAAGATGAGCATGTCATTACTACGTTAAGTGTTGCCCCCCACTATTCGCAAGGGCAATAAAGGTGTCTCAACAACTGAAGTGGTTTGAAAGGTGTTATGTAAGTGGGCTTATTTGATTTCTGAACAAATTTGTCATCCAAGGCCCTGAAAGCAATTTGAACTTGGCCTTTTGAGCAATTTGCCACAAGGCATGAAAAGAATCTCAATATGTGTGTTGAAAAAGTACAGAATTGCAGGTTCAAATTGATTCCCAGAAACTGACTCTTCTTGGGATATGAGAATTTTAGGTTCGAGCAAAGTGTTGACACAAATGAAAACTTTTATTTACTCAAAACACAGCCTTTTTATTAAGATATTTTTCTTTTTCTTGAAAACCTCATTCCTTTGATCGTCGCCCAGATGAAGACCTTTGCCCCTAGCTGAGCACTTTTGAGAATTGTCTCTAAGTGGTGATCACTCGACTCTACAAGTTTTATTCTTTGTTAAACAATTGAACTTTGTTTTATTAAGCCAAATTCTTTGCAATGATAGTGCAAAAATTTGAACCACTACTAATGCAATCCTACATGCTGAAGATTCAAAATACAATGCTATGCTGATGTCCTGCATGTAAAAGATCTGCTCCGAAATTTGAGAAATTTCCCCTTTGGCGGGCTTCCGTTGTCCCTTTGTGACTGGTTTAGAGCTGTGTGACTCTTCATTCCTCGACAAGCTCACTAGTATAGTGTAGACACCCATTTTTATCCTGTATCCTTTAGTTTAAATTAATTTTTCTCTTATTTAGCATTAAAGTCATCCAGGGGCGTTTTGGTCATTTACACATTCAAGGGCATTTTGGTCATTTTAAGCTCACTTTTAGCTAGATTAGCTAATTCATTCTTAGGCATTTAAATTGCATCTAAAAAACCCAAAAGAAATATACTAGGATTTACATTGTATTAGTCATCATTTGCATCCAAAATCCAAAAATATTCACCATTTTAGCCTTGCATATTTCATAATAGTGATTTGATTCTATCATTTTAGCCATTCATTTTAATAGGAAATTATCTTGCCATTCCAATTTAGTCGATGTTAATTTACGTGGATTACTTCACATTGCTAGGTAGAAATAGGATTTGCATTTTCTTTAGCTAGTATCTAGTATTATGGCATTGATATTCTGAAAATGGAAAAATAGAAATGGGAAAATAAAAAAAGAAAGTTAAATTCTTCATTTATTTGTTTACATTCCATTTCTCAAGATTTAGCTTACATATTTCACAAAATACAAAAAAAAGGGAAAAGAAGTTTCTTCCATGTTTACAGTCTTTTTCTAGCTCATATTCATGTTACATTTGCATTGCATATGCTAGATGCATAGAAGCATTGTGCATTCATCGAAGCTTTCCTTGCCTTTCGCTTTTGCTTTTCTCTTCCTTTCTCGAAGGTGCCAAGGTTTCCATAGCAAGCTCTAAACAGTCTCAAGGGTAGCGATATTGCAATCTGCATGCCAAGACAAAGGTGAGATGAAGTACAAGCAGTGAAAAAAATTGTTCTCGAAGATAAACAATATAGGATAGAGACCTAGCAATATTTCATGGGCTATGAGTACTCATCCAAGGGGGCATTCAAGTATAACCAAGTCAGCAAGCAATCCTCATTCACAAGGAAAGATGCAAGTGACTGCAGCATCATCATTCATTTATTCTTTTGGCAACTAAGTCAAAACAGAGCATTTACACACAATAAGCAATATAGGCTATCAAAATGGGATTTCAAGCACATATCAAAAAGAAAATCCCCAAAGAAATAGGGATGAGACAGCTCACCTACTCTGCCAGCTCCCACAAGCCACCTATTCCCTCTCTGATCCATTTTAACAGGTTCCATGAATTCACCTACAAAAGGAAGAAGACAAACGAATTTGTTAGAAAAAAGAAAAGAAAAAAAAACAGAAAATATTTTACACTCTCTATACCTCTCAACAACCTCTCAACCATCTCTCAAATCCCCTCTCCCATTTTCTCGGATTCTCTTGACCAGATACCTCACGCACACAATCTTCAAAAAACAGAAACCTCACCTCATTTTTTTTTTGGCTCCCTCTACACACACAATCCACAAAATCCTATACTCTCTCCCTGATAATCTCTGAACCTGAGAGCACTCTCCAGAAACCTTCCCACAGAATAGTCTCACACTGATCCCCTCTCTCTCTCTCTACACAATTGATCCCTCCTCCATCAACAGATTCGACACCACTCCCTCCCATGAACGATTCTCTCCTCTCCATCAATAATCTCTCTATCCATAGAACCTCTCGACACTTTCCTCCCTCTGATCATCAGATGATCATTTTCAATAAGCTCCCTACACACTCTTGATTCTCTCTCCCTCTCTCACACAGGATTCTCACGCATCAAAAAAAAAGGACCCTCTCCAAAAATTTTCCAAATTCACCAAACAAAAAAATGAAAGGTTTTTTTTAAGTGGCATTACCTGAAATTGAGCCGATAAATTGAAAGAAGAGAGGTAGCCAAGCAAAACCCCGAAGGATTGAAGCCATTCCGCCGGCGAGACTTCCATGGTTTGAGCTCCAAAGGCTCGGGCCATCGTCAAAACTCAGAAAGTTTGAAGCTTTCAGTGTGCGAGAGGTGGAAGCAGGTTCGGATCAAGGAGATTGAAGCAAAGGTCGTTGAAGTTGATGAGTTTGTGGATGATGATGAGGGCTAGACAAGGGTGATTCGTGGAGAAGGAAGAAGAGAAAGCTAAGCTCGAGAAGGAGAAGAGAGACGCGGGGAAGAAGAAGAAAAATTAGGGTTATAAACCATCCCTTCCTTAAACGACGACGTTTCGGTAAGCTTACTTTTCCTTTTCTTTCAATCGAGTCCCTCCTGTTTTGATTTAGTGCGATTAAGGGCCTGCTTTTGTGACATATATTTATAAATGCTTTGAATTTGACTAATTCATGAATATTTACATATTATATGGTCTCAAAGATGTCAATTTGATGTGTCAGGGGATGACTTTGTTTAAAATTTTGATTTCTAGTCTAAAGTATTTGTTTTC
>AWUE01021445.1:0-29566 GCA_001974825.2 Corchorus olitorius
TTGAAGGGCACAATGGAGATCATGGAGAGGATGTGCATATGCGGCAAGGAGACTTGGAGAAGCTTGAAGATGCTAAGGAAGAAGTTTCAAGCTCATCGGAGTTGCTTAAGATGCCATTTGATCCATTGAAGATGCCATTAGGTCCAATGACAAGAGCAAGAGCCAAAATATTCAAGGATGCATTATTGGGCCTTGTTAGAACTCATCTTGAAGACTTGAAGGCCATCGGAGTTCATTTGAAGAGCTTTGAATCTAATACAACTAGATTCGTATAATTTCCATTGTTTAGGGACTAACTATAATCATTTTGATAAGATTAGTCCACTGTGAAGTTTTTAGCTAATTTGGAACACTTGTTATTTGGGGCCTATCGATGCCCATTAGTGACGTTTTGAATCGTCTTCTATTTGGCAAACCTCAATGCTTTTCTTTCCATTGTTTATGGACTAACTATAATCATTTTGGTGAGATTAGTACACTGTGAAGTTTTTAGCTAATTTGGAACATTTGTTATTTGGGGCCTATCGGGGCCCATTAGTTCTGTTTTGAATCGTCTTCGATTTGGCAAACCTCAAAGCTTTTCTTTCCATTTTTTATGGACTAACTATAATCATTTTGGTAAGATTAGTCCACTGTGAAGTTTTTAGCTAATTTGGAACACTTGTTATTTGGGGCCTATCGATAGCCCATTAGTTCCGTTTTGAATCGTCTTTCGATTTGGCAACCCTCAATGCTTCTCGTACCATTGTTTATGGCCTAACTATAATAATTTAGGTGAGATTAGTCCACTGTGAAGTTTTTAGCTCATTTGGAACACTTGTTATTTTGGGCCTATCGGGGCCTATTAGTTCCGTTTTGAATCGTATTCGATTTGGCAAACCTCAAAGCTTTTCTTTAAATTGTTTATGGTCTAACTATAATCATTTTGATGAGATTATTCCACTATGAAGTTTTAGCTCATTTGGAACACTGGTTATTTTGGGCCTATCGGGGCCCATTAGTGACGTTTTGAATCGTCTTCGATTTGGCAAACCTCAATGCTTTTCTTTCCATTGTTTATGGCCTAACTATAATCATTTTGGTGAGATTAGTCCACTGTGAAGTTTTTAGCTCATTTGGAACACTTGTTATTTTGGGCCTATCGGGGCATATTAGTTCCGTTTTGAATCGTCTTCGATTTGGCAAACCTCAATGCTTTTCTTTCCATTGTTTATGGACTAACTATAATCATTTCGGTGAGATTAGTCCACTGTGAAGTTTTTAGATTGTTTGGAACACTTGTTATTTTGGGCCTATCGGGGCCCATTAGTGACAAATTGAATTGTCTTCGATTTGGCAAACCTCAATGCTTTTCTTTCCACTGTTTATGGCCTAACTATAATTATTTTGGTGAGATTAGTCCACTGTGAAGTTTTTAGTCTCATTTGGAACACTTCTTATTTTGGGCCTATCATGTCCCATTGGTGACTTATTGAATCGTCTTCGATTTGCCAAACCTCCATGCTTTTCTTAAATTGTTTATACACTAACTATAATCATTTTGGTGAGATTAGACCACTGTGAAGTTTTTACCTCATTTGAAACACTTGTTATTTTAGGCCTATCGGGGCCCATTAGTTCCGTTTTGAATCGTCTTCGATTTGGCAAACCTCAATGCTTTTCTTTCCATTGTTTAGGGACTAACTATAATCATTTTGATGAGATTAGTCCATTGTGAAGTTTTTAGCTAATTTGGAACATTTGTTATTTGGGGCCTATCGAGGCCCATTTGTGACGTTTTGAATCATCTTCAATTTGGCAAATCTCTAATGCTTTTCTTTCCATTGTTTATGGACTAACTATAATCATTTCGGTGAGATTAGTCCACTGTGAAGTTTTTAGATTGTTTGGAACACTTGTTATTTTGGGCCTATCGGGGCCCATTAGTTACGTTTTGAATCGACTTTGATTTGGAAACCTCAAAGTTTTTCTTTAAGTTGTTTATGGCCTAGTTATAATCATTTTAATGAGATTAGTCTACTATGAAGTTCTTAGCTCATTTGCTTATTTCGCGCATATCGGGGCCCATTAGTTCCTTTTTGAATCGTCTTTGATTTGGCAAACCTCAATGCTTTTCTTTCATTGTTTAGGGACTAACTATAATCATTTTGATGAGATTAGTCCATTGTGAAGTTTTTAGCTCATTTGGAACACTTGTTATTTTAGGCCTTTCGGGGCCCATTAGTGACATTTTGAATCATCTTCGATTTGGCAAACCTCAATGCTTTTCTTTCCATTGTTTATGGACTAACTATAATCATTTTGGTGAGATTAGTCCACTGTGAAGTTTTTAGCTCATTTGGAACACTTGTTATTTTGGGCCTATCGGGGCCCATTAGTTACGTTTTGAATCGTCTTCGATTTGGAAACCTCAATGTTTTTCTTTAGGTTGTTTATGGCCTAGTTATAATCATCTTGATGAGATTAATCTACTATGAAGTTCTTAGCTCATTTGGAACACTTGTTATTTTGGGCCTATCGGGGCCCATTAGTTCCGTTTTGAATCGTCTTCGATTTGTGATACGAATCTAGTTGTATTAGATTCAAATCTAGCCTTGAATATCTATCAAAGTCGACTTGAACTTCCTCAACTTCTAGATGTGTATGTCGATGACCTTCACAAGGTGATTCCTCTTCTTTCGTCGGCCCAAAGTCTCCAATTAGACCTGCAATTGTTAACTCTAGAACACAAGATTCACAAACAATCAAGTATCACAACTTAATTGTTTGCTAGGACTCTACAAGATTGAAGAACCCTAAGTTTTGCTCAAACTAGAACAAAGAAGCTAAGATAATCAATTTGGGTGAAAACCTCAATTTATTAATCAACTCAACTTGTGTTTACAAGAGGGGGTTGGTGCCTTTATATAGGCAAGAAGGGGGAGGCGGCTCTGATATAAATTCCTATGCCCTAAGGGAAGGACCCTACTCCTTATTCTACTAGGAAAAGGAAAATAACAAACAAGGATTGGACTTAGTCAAACAAGGCCCAACCCAATGTCATCTAAACTAAATAAATAGCTAATTAAAATAGAATAAAGCCTAAAATGGCCAAATTACAACTCTAATGACCTAATGCTCATCGATTTCAAGAAGAATGCACAACTTGGAATCGATGGGAATATTCCTTTGTTGATGATCTCCAATGGGCTTCAAATGATCTCTGATGGCTTTAAACTCTTCAAGATGAACTCAAATGAGGCCAAACAAAGCTTCCTTAAACCCTTTAGCTCTTGCCCTTGTCATTGGGCCTAATGGCATCTTCAATAGATCAAATGGCATCTTAAGCAACTCCGATGAGCTTGAAACTTCTTCCTTAGCATCTTCAAGCTTCTCCAAGCCTCCTTGCCGCATATGCACATCCTCTCCATGATCTCCATTGTGCCCTTCAAGACCATGATGAGTCCTTGGCGCATCATCCCCTCTCCCTTGAAAAGAATTTGTCCTCAAATATGCATCATTATCAAACAAGGATAAGTCTGTGACATTAAAAGTAACACTTATATTACCATATTCACTAGGAAGATCTAGCTTGTAGGCATTGTTGTTGATCCTCTCCAAGACTTGGAATGGACCATCTCCACGAGGTGATAGCTTAGACTTCCTCTTCTCAGGAAACCTTTCCTTCCTTTGATGCAACCAAACCCAATCTCCGGGTTCAAAGATGACCTCTTTGCGTCCCTTGTTAGCATTCTTCATGTAGTGTTGTGTTTTTTTCTCAATTTGAGCTCTAACCTTTGCATGAAGATCCCTAACAAAATCTGCCTTGCGTTGCCCATCCATGTCAACTTGCACACTCAAAGGTAAACTCAACAAATCCAATGGGGTTAAAGGATTAAAGCCATACACACATTCAAAAGGTGAAAAGCCAGTTGTACTATGTATGCTTCTATTGTATGCAAAGTCAACATGAGGCAAACAATCTTCCCAAGTCCTTAAGTTCTTTTTAATCAAAGCTCTAAGTAAGGTAGACAAAGTCCTATTAACTACTTCAGTTTGACCATCAGTTTGAGGATGACAAGTAGTTGAAAATAACAACTTAGTACCTAACTTAGCCCACAAAGTTCTCCAAAAGTGACTTAAGAACTTAGCATCTCTATCACTCACAATCGTCCTAGGCATTCCATGTAGTCTAACAATCTCTTTAAAGAACAAATTAGCTACATTAATGGCATCATCGGTTTTAGTACAAGCAATAAAGTGTGCCATCTTAGAAAACCTATCAACAACCACAAAGATAGAATCTTTACCTCTCCTAGAACGAGGTAATCCTAAAACAAAATCCATGCTAATATGAGTCCATGGTTCATGAGGAATAGGCAAAGGAGTATACAAACTGATGCGCCAAGGACTCATCATGGTCTTGAAGGGCACAATGGAGATCATGGAGAGGATGTGCATATGCGGCAAGGAGGCTTGGAGAAGCTTGAAGATGCTAAGGAAGAAGTTTCAAGCTCATCGGAGTTGCTTAAGATGCCATTTGATCCATTGAAGAGCCTGAACCAAGAGCTAAAAGGTTCAAGGAAGCTTTGTTTGGCCTCAATAGAGTTCATCTTGAAGAGTTTAAAGCCATCGGAGATCATTTGAAGCCCATTGGAGATCATCAACAAAGGAATATTCCCATCGATTCCAAGTTGTGCATTCTTCTTGAAATCGATGAGCATTAGGTCATTAGAATTGTAATTTGGACATTTTGGGCTTTATTCTATTTTAATTAGCTATTTATTTAGTTTAGATGACATTGGGTTGGGCCTTGTTTGACTAAGTCCAATCCTTGTTTGTTATTTTCCTTTTCCTAGTAGAATAAGGAGTAGGGTCCTTCCTAGCTCTTTCCTAGCTTTTTCCTTTACCCTTAGGGCATAGGAATTTATATCAGAGCCGCCTCCCCATTCTTGCCTATATAAAGGCACCAACCCCCTCTTGTAAACACAAGTTGAGTTGATTAATAAATTGAGGTTTTCACCCAAATTGATTATCTTAGCTTCTTTGTTCTAGTTTGAGCAAAACTTAGGGTTCTTCAATCTTGTAGAGTCCTAGCAAACAATTAAGTTGTGATACTTGATTGTTTGTGAATCTTGTGTTCTAGAGTTAACAATTGCAGGTCTAATTGGAGACTTTGGGCCGACGAAAGAAGAAAAAACACCTTGTGAAGGTCATCGACATACACATCTAGAAGTTGAGGAAGTTCAAGTCGACTTTTATAGATATTCAAGGCTAGATTTGAATCTAATACAACTATATTCGTATCAGAAGTTAACAAAATTTCATAGGGAGGGAGGTTATTAAAATTTCCTAGGGAGGTTAACAACATTTCATAGAATGGTCATGCAAGGAGAAAATATCACAGTTTCATTCTCATGGGGAGGTTACCGAAATTTCATGGTTTTGTTATCAAAATTTTCGTAGTGCGGTTACCAAATTTATAGTGTGATTTTCAAAATTTCATAGGGAGAATATCAAAATTTAACAATGAGTTTATCAAAATTTGATAGTCTGGTTATCAAAATTTCACAGTGTGGTTATCAAATTTTCATAAGGAAGTTATCGAAATTTCATAATGAAGTTATTAAATGTTTATAATGCGTTCCACCCATGTTCATCCACGAAGTCACTGAACAGTAATTAGTCCACGCGTTCATTCGTGACCATGTTCAATTTCTTGGCAATAGAAAGATCATCATCAAGTCATCTGTCGTGCAGGAAGCTAATAAGAGAGCCATCCCTTACACGCCATTTCAAGCCTTGCTCAAGTACCTTTTTTCCCTTCTAAGATGCTTTTCCAAGTATGAAAAGTTGATCCTCTAAAAGGAGCCGAATCATTACCATTGCAAAGGTATTTGTTGATGAGAAGTTTATGCCAGAGCTTGTCATTTTCCTTCATGAGTCTCCAGCCCATCTTTGCAAGCATCACCAAGTTCATATCATGAGATTTCTTGAGTCCAAGGCCACCTTCTTCTTTAAGCATGCACACTGTGTCCCAGTTCATTAGATGGATTCTCCTGTGGGTGCTGGTGGAAGCCCATAAGAAGGCTCTGTTAATTCTGTCAATTTGATCACACACCGCTATGGGAATCTTAGATGTCTACATTGTATAGTTGGGAATAGGGGCCGAGGCAGATTGAATAAGTACCTTTCGGCCAGCAAGGGAGAAATGATTAATTTTCTAGCTTGCAAGTCTGGTTTGAACTTTTTCAACAAGGTGCCAGTAAGTCTTCTTAGTGACTATTTCATGAATTAATGGAACTCCCAAGTACTTACCCAGATTAGTGGTTCTACAATCTCACTAACTTCCTCAATTTTCCTTGCAACTCGAGTGTTAGTGTTGGGGTGATGAAAATCTTAGACTTCTGAAAGCTAACAGTTTGCCCCGACCAAGCACTAAACTCATCAAGGACCTCTCATACTATCCTTACTTGGTTACTTAAAGCTTGGGAGAAAAGAATGAGGTCATCAACAAAGAAGATGTGTGATAACCCTGGCCCCTCCTTCGAAGCTTTGATAGTTCTCCAAAGACCTTTTGCAACTTTATCAAATATAAGTTGTGAGAGCCTCTCCATGTCAATAACAAACAGGTAGGGGGAAAGAGGGTCCCCCTACCTCAACCCTCTAGTAGGTTTGAACTCATCGGTCTTTTCACCATTCCACAATATCTGAAATGAACTAGTTGAAATGTAGTGCATGATTAAAGGCAGAATAGTGTCTCCAACTCAATTTCTTGTAAGGACTCTTGGATGAAGGCCCAGCTCATTTTTTCATACGCTTTCTCCAAGTCAATTTTCCATATCATGGCTCTTGTTTTAGTCTTTCTTTTCTTGAGAGAATGAATCATTTCTTGTGTAATAACAATATTGTCCACAATCTGTCTACTAGAGACAAAACTGCTCTGAGTGGGAGAAATGAGTTATGGGAGAAGGGGACGAATCCTATCAACAATAATCTTTGTGATCACTTTGTAAATTACATTACAAAGGCCAATGGGTCTGAGGTTGTTAATAGTTGTAGGCTATGGGATTTTAGGGATTAAGGTAATGAGGGTTTTATTGATGTCAGGGGGAATTTTCCCACTACTAAAGGCAGACTTGATCATGAAAATAACATCACTCTTGACCACATCCCAGTTTTTATGAAAGAAACATGCTTGAAACCTATCCAGCCCCGGGGCTTTATGGGCTCCAATTTTGCAAATGGCCTTCTCAATTTCCTCAACACTTACCTCTCTATGAAGAGCATCAAGATCAGATTGGGAGAGGGTAGTGAAGCTAACATCAATATGAGGCTTGGTATAATTGTTGGAGGTTTCGGTAAAGAGGGTTCTGAAGTGATCCACAACATGTTTCTTTAACTGATCCTTATCATCAATCCAGTCCCCTGCATCATTCTTTAAAGCCTCAATCATGTTTTTACTTCGTCTAACCAAAGCAATTGTGTGAAAGTAACTAGTGTTCCTATCTCCAGATTGAATCCATCTAGTCCTGGATTTTTGAAACCAGATAAGCTCTTCTTTTTTCAGGATATCATCATATTCAAGCTAAAGTTTCTTCTCAAGGTCAATGAGAAATGGATTAGGGTTTCTTTCAAGAGCTCTCTGAATCCCACCAAGTCTTGCCTACAGTCTTTGCTTTTGTCTAAAAACATGGCCAAACACTTCTCTATTCCAAACAGAAAGGGCTTTGCTAGTGGTTTCCAGTTTGTCAGCAATGGGTGAATGGGTAGAACTCCAAGTAGCTTTAAGCAATTCTGGAAAGTTATCATGTATGTGACAATGCGACCAAATTAAACAAATTTGGTATATACTTTTTGACAAACAATTCAAATCCAAGGTTTTATTTTGTGAAAATGGCATTAATTTGGGACATGGATAGGATGTTAGATGGAGCAATGGAGACATAATAAGGAAGTAACATAGGGTACATACATGAAATTTTATTTTTGGATCAAGTTGAGTATTAAGGCTTAATTGAGACAAGAGAAAAATATTAGAGACAATTATCAAATACAATAAGGACCAAATTAAAGAAAGACCAAAGAATTGGGCTTACATGGCTAAGTTAAAATGTGAGACAACATTTATGCATGGTTGCCATGTGGCAACTTTGTCTCCCATGGGAAGAGCTACTTAGCTCATCTTTTCTACTTGAACCGTCCTCCCTCTATTCCTTTTTTTTTCATTTGTTCTTTCCTTCTTTTCTTGTGTCCTTATAGCCAAGCCCAATTCTTTCCCTAATTCAATCTTTTTGGTTGCTAAATTTTGCATGCAATGGAAAATTTTAAGAGCCCAAGGTCAAAGAATGTGGAGTCCTCAAGAAATTTTGGAAGATGAGCTAGGAGCTTGTTGATGTACTAGTAGAGGTTTTAAAGGATTGGTGAAGCTCCAAGCCTTGAATTTGTTAGTTGAAAGAGATAGCAACAAAAGAATTCTTTTTGAGAGAGTGGAGCTCATTGTGGTAAGTTTTGGAACCTCATAATGTGTTCTTGAATTTTTGAGGTTTTATATTAAAGTTGGAATTGGGTTCAATTTTTGTTTGATAAGTTTTGGTGTTAGAAATAAGGATTGCTTATATATGAGCTCAATTTCAACTTGGAGAGTGGCAATATGGCATTGGTACATATTTAAATGATTTCAAATTGTAGTTCAATGGTGAGGAATTGGTAGAGGATGAATTTGATAGGAAGAGAACCTTGAGAATTGATTGGAAAATGGTATATGGTTAAGATAGCCTACAATGTTCATTGAAAACCATGCTTGTTGAAGTTCAAAACTTAATTTGATTACCTTGCTAAATTGTTGAGCATTACTTGAAGTAACTCTTGAGGTTTAAGATTTGCATAAGTAACTATAAACATGGAAATTTTGAGGTTAAAAAGGAGTTGAATATGTTTGGAGCAAAAAGAGTAGCATAATCAAAATCTTGTTTTGAATTTCAATTCTGTATGTTTTGATTTATGTCATTTTGAGGTACCAAATGATGTTTAGAATTTATGAAATTTTACAGGCTTATAGAACGTTGAATTTAGAACAAAAATTGTGAAATGATGTTTTTGCTAATTTCGCTTGGATTTGAAGATATGAAATTTTGGAGTTAATGTCACTGAACTAAGGTTCGAAACTGGAAAACTGAATTTGAGGTCGAATTTGATATGGCTGTGGTGAGAATTTGATAGGGATTCTTTAGAATCATTATTAGCTTAAGGAGTTAGCTTTGTTATAGCTTTGGAATGACTTGATTTGGTTGAGTATTGGTTAAGTTATGCTCGTTTTCCCCTAAGCATCGCAAATCTGTAATCGGTAGAACAATGTTGTATTAGTTTAGTTTAGTAGCAATTTTCGAGGGCCATAACTCTACCTTAATAAATCCAAATTAAGTCGTTTTTGTGCCCAAATTATAAGTTTTTGAGTCCTCTACAACTTTGTAGAAGAAGCCGAGTTGTGATTTTAAGTCTAAAATAGAGAAAAGTGGTCGTTTCTATAGCTGCGCAATTTTACCCCAAAAATAGAACACCTTAGGAATACTTGGAATCAACTTGAAATTTGAATATGTTAGGGGCAGAATTTGAGGCTGGTTCTTTGGAGTAAATTTTAGTCTAATGAACTATCTTTCAAATGAATGTGGTTTTGTTTGACTTTGTAGAGGATCGAGTAAAATGTGACCTTTTTCGTGGAATGTCGCCATGTAATATTTATGCATTAAAATATAGTTTGTCTAGAACTTTTAGTTGATATATTTGTTCTAATTATCTCGAACTACCAAATGATTAGGATTCGAATCGAAAGGGTTATAAGCACATCGATATGACAACAAGGAAATTTACGGGAGTATACGAACCTCCCGAACTGTGAGTGCTTTGCAGCTATCTTCATTTCATTAAGAAAAAATGCTTTGAAAAATGCTCCCATGTTTTATGAATATTGTTTTAAGAGCATGATTTTATAAGGTTTTTCGTAAATTGTTTTAAGTGCATGGTGAAATCTCATGATGGCCTGTTGCATTATTTGATATGTTTTGGTATTTGATACTGCTAAATGTTATTGATTTGATCTGATAAATGTGAGCCGATGTTATTGATACATGAATGTGTTTTGATATACGATGTGATGGACTATTGCCTTGCTTTGATAAATATGATTGTTTGTGATGATTTTCTTTGGCACGAGCCTAGGGCTCTGAGTGTTGCAACATCTCTTGATTAGTTAAGTAGTCCATGGACCGACTTTTGAGGGGCGTGGATGAGTGTGACCTTACGTGGTAGGCGCGGAGATAGGCCACTAAGGAAATTGGTGGGTGTAGCTATAGAGTGCCAAGTAGCAAAACCCACGCCACCGTCAAGGACTAGACCTGAATAAGTGAAACAAAGTTTTATGTGATTTTTATGATTGCAAAAGTATGAGTTTAAATAATTGATTTCAGAAACATCACTTATTTTTAAAAGATGAGTCCTTGACGATTCTGGTGATCGACCCTGGCGCAAGGCGATACCAGAGATGTTTTTGGCAACGGTCCAATATTTGCTGCTTTGATTAAAAATGAGGCTCAGCATATTTTTGTATAAACATATATTTTCATACGGTAAAGGAATCTATGATTTTACTGCGAAAATCTAAATCGACAGGCCATAATTGGTTTGATATAAATAATTGTTTATTGTGCGTACGAACTCGTGTTTATTTTATAACTGCTGGTTTTATATAAATTGGGGCTATGATTTTGAATGGATGTTTTAATGTTGCTTTTGATATATATACGATATTAACGTACGAAGTATGATTTTTGATGTATATGGCTATATTTTGAAATGTTTTGGTAATGAGATTCGTTTTATATAAATTGAATTAATAAATGTGATGACCTTATATTTAATTTGTTACTAGAGAGCCCCAATGTAATTGTGCATCTGATTTATAAATTGTGTTTTAGATTGGCCATGCACTTCACTCGTAATGCGATCTTAGTTAGCTCTCTGCACTCACTGAGTATTCCTCGGAATACTCACCCGTTCAAATTCTTGTTGTGTTTTCAAGGATCTTTGTTCGCATTGGACTCAACATTTCTGCAACCTTCATGGTAAACATCTTGTCTCTGTGATGATGTTGTCCTACTGGATCCACTGGTGTCGTTTTAAGTCTTCTGTTGTACCTGATAGTTGTGTATTAAACCTTGATGTATCTTTCTCTAATTAATAATTTAAATTTATTGTTCTTTGGTTCGCTTCGTGAGTCCTTTTGGTTCACCTAGGATGGTGGCACGTTATTCGAGGATTGCGGCGGCTGTCATGTGGTTGACTCCATGTCGAGGCGTGACAATGTAATTGCCAGGCTGCCTCGAACCTAACTAAGGCCTCAGAGAATAAGCACTTCCAAACACTATTACATAAAACTCTATCAATTCTCTCCCATATAGTAGTAATGCCATTTCTAGTTCTTCTCCAAATATATTTAGACCCAGTGAAGCCCAAATCAATTAATTCACAGAAGTTAATGACATTTAAAAATTTTGTACATCTACTAGTATCATTTGCAGAAAAATTGGACTTATCTAAGGCTGAAGCAATTGCATTAAAGTCACCCCCAACTGCCCAGGGGCCATATTGATACTCTAGCTCTTGTCTTTAAGGTAGTTCCACAACTGCTCTCTGTTATTTGGGGCTGGGCTGCCATAAACAGTCTTCAAGGACCATTCCTTGTTATTGTGTTTCACTGAAACAGTTATAGCTTGAAAAAAGGAGTCATCGATCGTGACATCTACCTCCCTGTCATCCCAAAGACGCCAGATGCCGCCGGAGAATCCCAGCCCATCAACAATTTTCCACTTAGGTAACCCAATTTTCTTGATTACTTCCTTTACTCTAGAGTTGTGAATACGAGTCTCCATAATTCCAACAATAGCAGGATGATTTCTTTTAATCAAATCTTTGATAACTCTTAAAAACTCATTGCTACCCGCACCTCTCACATTTAGAGGTGTTCATGGGCCGGGCCGGGCCGGGGCCAAGCATTGATTTATACCTATATGGCTTGTCCAAACCCGGCCCAGCCCGATTAAACGGGCCTAAACTTATGCCCAAGCCCGCCCAATTAAAAAAAACTTTGTCCAAGACCCGTCCCAGCCCACCCGTTTAGTAATTAAATATATATTATTTATTTATTTTAAACTCATTATTTATTATTTAAAATATATTTATTATTTATTTAATAATATATATTATATCTAAGATAGTAAAGCTTAATTAACATATATATTTTTATCAAAATAATTAATTTACACATCTAATGAATATTTTAACTAGTCAATCTAATTAAAAATAAATAAAATATTCTAATTATTTAAGTATACAGGCCGGGCCGGGCCGGGCTCGGGCCGGGCTTTTATGGTTAAAACCAAGCCCGACCCATTTTGTAAGCGGGCCTTAAAATTTTGTCCAAGCCCGTCCAACGGGCTTCAAATTTTTGTCCAAGCCCTCCCAAATATCGGGCGGGCTTACGGGCTTGGGCGGGTAGCCCGGCCCTTGAACAGGTCTACTCACATTCCATAGAAGAACTTTCATTGGAAAAAGATTTGAGGTTGGTTCAGCACCCATCGAGTTCACAGCCTCCAACCATTGCGATGTCTCCATCATCCCGAGCATTTTCCCCGGTACTGTTGTCAACACTTCCATTACTATTGGTGGAGGGGAGGATTGACTCAGATTGCATTTCAGAATCAAGTGCTTCATGATTCTCGGCGTCACCACTAGTTCCGGCACACCTAGATCCGGTCTCACCTATGACAGCACCAGCGGTTTTAACATTTTCGTTCTGCAGCAAGACATCGCGGTTAGCGAGAGAAGAAGGAGGGGCGGATTGGGGAGGTGGGGAGATAGAAGGAGTTGTGGAATTGGTTTTGTAGATGAGGAAAGGGGTTACTGAGAGAAAAAGGGGTGGAGGCGGTGGTGGATTTGGGGTTAGAAATCGATTTGGGTTTGAAAAAAGAGGGTTTGGGGATAGTCTTAGATGATCCGGCACTCGAACCCGAGGAGAACCGAGTGGTTGTCGGAGGCTTCGCCTTGGGTGAGAAGCGGGTTGACGGGTCAGGAGGACCAGAGTCAGGAGGCGCAAGCCCCCGTTGACAATTGGTGATGTCCTGTAAGGTTTTGGATTCACCCTTCCCTCTTGAATGCAGCTGAGGTGTCACAAGAGTTTGAGAATGACTTGCCTGTTTGGCGTTGACATTCCCATTGTCTTTTCCTTTCGTTTTATCTTGGTTGACCTCCTAGCAGGGGTGGTTTTTTATGGAGAATCTTCTTGAAGTACATTAAACCTAGACCACTGCCATTATTATAGCCATAAATTCCATTCTTCCCCTGGTTTTTTTGACTTGGACCACTTCCTTTTTTCTTTTCGATAGTCATCCAAGGACCAAACTCTTCCTTATTGGATTCCTCTGGTTTTGCTGTTTCCTCCATGGGAACTGTTCCATTGTTAACTTCTGTCTCCATATGGGCAGTGGCTACCACTGGAATCGCCTCCTTCTTAGGGCATAAAGGAGATTCTCGTCGGTGTCCATACACCCCACATTCAAAACAGATAATATACAGACCTTCATAGACAATGGGTTGAGAGATTGGCCCAATAACCACTCCACCTTTAAGCGGTTTCTTTAGGTCGACTTCGACATAAGCCCTCGCAAATCTTCCCCTAGCAGAATCTTGGGTTGTTGTGATGATTTTTAGGGTTCTTCCTACTAGGTTTCCCATCTCCCAAAGTATTTCTCTGTAAAAAAAGTTCCATGGGCAGCCCTGGTAGTCTTATCTAAACAGCTGTGGTTGAAATCTCATCTTCAGACGGCTTGAAGAGTGGTTGCCAACATTTAACAGTGAGGTAGTATCCACCCACAACCCATGGTCCTTCAGTCAGAATCTTCATATAATCTTGAGGTGATTTGACTTTGACGAGATAGTACTCATGTCCAAGGTCTACCAATGAAAATTCTCCATCAAGCTTCCACAGTTGCTCAAGTCGTTGTGAGAGAAATCCAAACCTAAACGTTTTCCCCAAGACTTTGACAATCAAGGTTCTCCGCCAAGGGTCACATGCTTTTTGGAATATCTTCGAGGATAAGGGTAGTTTGGGCTGATCGGTCATCAGCAATCATAAAAATAATCCCCACAAAAACCTAACTTAGTAGATAGGGCAAGTAGGGGTCGAATCCCACAGAGAAGGGGAATAGACTTATCCAAAGGATAAAAGCTTCTCAAGAATCACTGAAAAGATTTGCTTAAAAACAGGGGATTAGAAATAACAATTAAAATAAAAACAAAGCAAAGTAAATTAAATCTAAATTAGAGCAATTAATAAAAAAAACAATATAATAACAAAGCATACTTCTTCTCCAATGGTAGAACTCAATCAAATTAACTATAGATCATTGATTTAGAAGATGAATTTAATATTTTATTCTCAATTGATAATTGGTCTAGGGAAACCCTAACATGCAAATTAGATAAAATTCTTGATCCGGTGTGAATTATATGGGCTGAGTATTAATCCATAAAAAATTTCCAAAATTCCATGTCTTCAAAGTCTTAAGGGTCTTCTTCGTAGCTTTATCTTCAAAATCCTTCGCGATTTAAGATCAATCCTCAATTCTTGCCTCTTGAAATAATTCTTCAATGGTCTTCAATTCTTGAAATTATCTTCAATAAATCTTTAATCACGAACTTCGAATCTCCAAATATTCACTGCAAATTGCTAAGTCCATATTTGTGCAAAAAGTCATAAAAATAGCTCCAAAAATGGTGAAAAACAACAAGTTTCCAATTTTCTTATCTTCAAGACCTAAAAACACAAATACTTGCAAAATAGGCATAAAATAGACATAAAAATACTAAAAAGCATAGGAAAGGGATCATAAAAATAGGGTCTTTTTTTGCTCGATCATAATTTCCCCCAGACTAAACCTTTGCTAGTCCCTAGCAAACGGCTAAATTTTCAATTCAGGATATAACGTTTGGCCATATATTCAATTCAGGATGTAACGTTACAAAACTGTCATTTCAGGATGTAACGTTATCGGTTTGAGTCATTTTGGGATATATAAATTGTGTGTGTCACACGCGCCTACAGATGCTGATGTGGATGCTACATATTTGACCACGTGTAATTTAATAATTTTAACTATTTAGGTTAAACAATTATTTTTTGTCTTTTTTTTAAATAAAAAAACATTGAAGGGCAGCAACTTGCATCTCCTCAGCCAAATCCAAAACCCAAAATTCAGTCACCGGGATTTTGCCAACTGCCGTCGCCCACCAGTTGAGAATGAAAGAAAGTAAACAAGATTTCTTTTTTCTTGCTTCTTTCAACAACTTTTTATTTAAATTGAATTAAAATTTTCAAAATCCTCTTGTTATCTAAACCTCCAAAATAACCTTGATTCTTGTCTTCTCTCATTCTGTTAGATCTCTACCCATTAAAACTCAGATTTCTTTAAAAAAGTTTAACAGCCAAATCCCTATCTCATTCGAACATATATATATATAGTTGTCTCTACCGAATAACTCACCAAAATCCCATTATATAAATAGGAAAATCAAGCATCTTGGAACAAGCAACAATGACAATAGTTGAGGCTAGCAGAATTAAAAGGGGGATCTACACGAAAATGGTGATGGTGGAGGCTAGGAATGACATGTTGCGAGACTGGCTTTCATATTGGCCATTAAATGGGAAGAAAGTGGTGGTGGTGGGAGATGTGAATATTAGACTTGGCTTCAATGGCAGATTGAGACTTCAATCTAAGTTTAGATCTTGGGGTTTGGAAAGTTGACGAAAATAATTTGAGTCAAATTGGAAGGAAGTTGAGATGGAGGTTCTAGGAGAAGATAGACATGGGTGGTTAGGTGGACATAATGGTGGTGGCTGGTCTTTCGAAGAGGGATAAAATAAATAAAATTGAAAGAAGAGAAGAGAAAAACCTAAGAGAATGAACTAATGAAGGGAAAAAAAAAAAAAGGCAGCAGCTTATTTAATATAAAAAAAGCCACAAGTGCAAAAAATTATACATTTGAAGCATTTAACGCGTTTGAGAGACGCGTAAATATCACGTAAACGGCTCCGTCCAATTTTATCCCAAAATCACTCAAACAGATAACGTTACATCCTAAAATGACAGTTTTGTAACGTTACATCCTGAATTGAATATATAGCCAAATGTTATCTTCAAAATCCTTCGCGATTTAAGCTTAATCCTCAATTCTTGCCTCTTGAAATAATTCTTCAATGGTCTTCAATTCTTGAAATTATCTTCAATAAATCTTTAATCACGAACTTCGAATCTCCAAATATTCACTCCAAATTGCTGAGTCCATATTTGTGCAAAAAAATCATAAAAATAGCTCCAAAAATGGTGAAAAACAACAAATATCCAATTTTTTTATCTTCAAGACCTAAAAACACAAATACTTGCAAAATAGGGATAAAATACACATAAAAATACTAAAAAGCATAGGAAAGTGATCATAAAAATAGGGTCTTTTTTTGCTCGATCATAATTTCCCCCACACTAAACCTTTGCTAGTCCCTAGCAAACTAGTGTAGAAAAACTATGAAAACAAATCACAATTCCATCTTTGTTAAAATCTTTTGAAAACTTTGAATACATACACATATTAAGAATTAATGCAAATATGAAATCAAAATGACAAAGAATAATAAGAGTACTCAATTCAAAAGATCAAGAAATAGTAGGCATCTTTATTCTTAAGTAACCATAATTAAAGTAGTTTTAATCACTCATCATTCATCACATCCTATAACTATTTCTTTCCATAAGCCTATGTATTCATCTTTATCTCCATTACTCAAAGGAATGCATATCATGGATACAAATCAAGGGTTTTCGTGGGTTATAATAGATTTTCAAAGGGTAACTAATTTTTAGAAAATTGAGGTTACTAACTCCCTTTTATTTTATTTTGAGGCTACTAGCACTCTAGAGGAACTCCCTCTAGTTTTTTCAGAGGGACAATATTTCTGCAATTCCATGTCTCTAATCCTCTTTAAGGGTTACTAATGTCTTTTGTTTAAAAGAGTGACAACTATGGAAAGGTAACTTAGAAAGACCTCTTCTCCTCTTTCATGAAAACACTTCTTTTATGAAAAAGATTTTTTAAGCTACCCTTTTATATAAGTAGTCCCCCACACTTGTTCTTGACATATCCATAACATACTTTCATAATTGTAATTTCAACAAGATTAAACACAAGTTCTAGAGATAGATAATTATAGAAGCAATAAATAATAAGCTTTTATCACAGACTCTAATTATACCTAATTCTAAGAAATAAGATAACATGCTAAAAATCAATCAATGAATAAAGCATTCTTAAAAATTCTAAGCATTAATCCATTCATAATCAAATCAATCACTTAATATATATGTAAAATTCAAAAAAAAATCATAAATTTCATGCATGTAGACTCTCTATTAAACTCTTTTCCCCACACACATTGTCCTCAATGTGAATATAAAAGGTGTGGTCATCATCAATCAATCATAACAATCATAGCATACAAATCATAATAAAGATATGCACATTTTCTTTAATTTGGACCTTTAGTTATGACCTATATGCTTATGATAAGTATAAATGCAAATAATTAATTCAAATCAAGGAAACAATGCAAAAGAAGCGAAACAATGCAAAAGAAGCAAAACAAAGCAAAGGAAAGCAAGAGAAATTAAATGGAGATAGGGTTTAAGTCTATTTTTCAAGCATAAGCTCCATTTGATTTTCTTCTTGCAATCTCCAAGAATGTAGGCTCCATTTGCTCTCCTTGATTTGAAATCCTAAAAAGAAAAGAAAAATAAAAGAAGAAAAATTAAGGGTTAGTAAAAATATTGGGTTGCCTCCCAAAAGTGCCTTTCTTTAAGGTCTTTGGCTAGACTGTCCTAAAGAAATTATTCTTCAAGGGTGAAGGAATTTTGGATGTATTCCTTCAACAGGTCCACAATGATCTTGAGAGTATCATTGATGGCTTTGAATATTTCAAGTTGAATTTGTCAAGATTTGAAATCATCAAAGTTGAGTGTTTAGAATGGATGGCCGGTGGTGGCACAGGTTTGGCCGGTTGTGGCTCGGTGCAGGCTCGCCTTGGGATGGTTGTGGCCGATCTTAACTTGGTGATGACCGGTGGCGGCAAGGTGGAAACACAAGGTGGCTCGACTGTGGCCGGTCTTGGCTGGGCATGAGTTGCGGATGGTGCGAAGGAGACCAGCATGGCGGCGGGCTGGCACGATACTGGCCGGTGATGGCTGGGCCTGATGCTCGGGTTGCCAGGCCACAGCCGGATTAGCAGACTTGGCTGGCACGGGTATAGCCAGGTAGCAGCCGACCAAGCTTGCTAGGTTGGCTCGATCATGGCCTTAGGCTATTTCCTTTGGTGCGTTGGCTTCCATTTTTTGCTCCTCTCCTCTTGGCTGAACTCCTTGATGGTTGTTAGCTTCAAGCTTATCCTTTGTTTTCTTCTTCCAGAAACTAGGAGGTTCAATTGCTTTAGACAAAGCTTCCAATGCTTCAAATGCGTCATCAGAGATTCTATCAAACAAAGGGATATTATTGATACTATCCACAAGAATTTGATCATCAACTGCTAATCCTTGATAGAAGTATGTAATCAAAATTTGTTTGGGGATGGCATGGTGAGGACATTCGGCACAAAGCTTCTTGAATCTTTGCCAAACTTGGTAAAAAGTCTCATCTTTGCGTTGTTGAATGTTTGCAACCCTTTGTCTTCCTTTAAAAATCTGCTCTGGCATCATCGATGAAGAGTCTTCACTGGCTCCTTTCTTAACCCACTTAGAGTTTACAACACAAACAAAATTTTTAGATTTCAAAGGCAATTGAGATGAAATTCTAGGGTGGATAACATCACCATCAAATTCCATGGTCAATGAACCATTGAATACATCGATCTTGGTATGAGAAGTTCTCAGAAAAGGTCTTCCTAACAAAAGAGGACATTGATCTTTCGAATGTTCCATCTCCATAATAAAGATGTCAATAGGAAAAATCAGATGTTCAACTTTAATTAATACATTCTCTAGAATACCTTTGGGGTGAACCAAAGATCCATCAGCTAACTGCAGAATCACGTCAGTATTTTTTAAAGGACCAAGATTCAAAGATTTATAAAAAGAATAAAGGCATTACGCTCAAGGATGCACCTAAATCAAGCATAGCATTCCCCATAGCTTCCCTCATTTGTTGCATCTCGATGGAAACTTGTGAAGATTGTTGAAAATTAGGCCTTTGATAATTCATTGGCCTTCCTTGATAGTTACCTTGGTTCCCATATTGTTGACTTTGTTGCTCGACTCTCCATCTAGGATTTGAATAGGGTTCAGGCTTCCTTTGATATGCTCCTTGCGTTCCCACAGCATTGACTTCTTGCGTAGTGTGTTCCAAAGAATGGCACTTATCAGTGTAGTGTCCTTGTGTACAAATACCACAAACCTTAGGCACACTTGAAAAATTCGCATGGAAACAGATCAGTGAGCATAACTATTTGTTGATTTGTTTCTTAAAGTTGTTGCTCCAATGAGGTGGAATGAGTAGAAACTTCATTGATTTTTCTTGTATTGCCTTCTCTTGATGTGTAGTCTTCTCGAGATCCAAATTGTTGAGTGTTTGTAGTGATGTTTTCCACTAAAGTCCAAGCATCGGTGGGAGTTTTGTCTATGAACGCTCCTCCACTTGCAGAGTCTATGGAAGATCTATCAAACGGTAGTAGTCCTTCGTAGAAGTTTTGGATCGGCAACTGTTCAATGATTTGATGATTGGGGCAGCTCGCACACAGTGTCTTGAAACGTTCCCAATATTCATGCATTATTTCTCCATGGCGTTGCTTAATTCCGCATATCTCCTTCCTTATACTTGATACTTTATGAGCAGGAAAGTACTTTTCCAAGAACAATTTCTTAAGGCTCGTCCAAAAGGTGATTGACCAAGTGGGTAAGAGGTACAACCAATCTTTTGCACGATCCACAAGAGTGAACGAAAAAGTTCTTAGCTTGAATTGATCTTCAGGAATACCTTGAATACTTGTAGATGCACAGGCAATCTGGAAATCTATAAGATGTCGGTGAGGATCTTCTCCAAGTAGACCATGAAATTTGGGTAAAATTTGAATAAATCCAGATTTGATCTCAAAGTTTCCAGTCGTATCTGGGTATCGAATTGCTAAACGTTGTGCATTGACGTTTGGTGCAGCAAGCTCTCTCAGAGTTTTAGGACCTTCTTCGTTTGCCATGTCTTCTGACGATGTTGAAGCAGCAGATCTAGGAGAATTAGATTGAGAACTCGAATTGGATGACTCATCTTCTTGGTGTCGACTTGATTTCTCCTTCATTAGCGAAAATAGTGTTCTTTCTGGCTCAGGATCAAATTCAAAATCTTCTATACCACTACTTCTTGTATTTGGCATGCAATCAAAACAAAACTCAAAAGAAAAATTAGTAGTAAAAGTCAACAAAAAGATTAAAATTAAAAACGGAAAACAAGAATTTTTTTTAAAACAAAATAAGAGATTTTTTTTTAATTTAAAAATGCAAAACCAAGAGAAATTTCTTGAGATTAGTCCTTTCCTTCCTTCCCTAGCAACAACGCCAAAATTTATGATCGGTCGTCAGCAATCATAAGAATAATCCCCACAAAAACCAAACTTAGTAGATAGGGCAAGTAGGGGTCGAATCCCACAGAGAAGGGCAATAGACGTATCCAAAGGATAAAAGCTTTTCAAGAATCACTCAAAAGATTTGCTTAAAAACAGGGGATTAGAAATAACAAATAAACTAAAAACAAAACAAAGTGAATTAAATCTAAACTAGAGCAATTAATAAAGAAAACAATAATAACAAAGCATACTTCTTCTCCAATGGTAGAAATCAATCAAATTAACTATACATCATTGATTTAAAAGATGAATTTAATATTTTATTCTCAATTGATAATTGGTCTAGGGAAACCCTAACATGCAAATTAGATAAAACTCTTGATCTGGTGTGAATTATCTGTTTTATTCTTTAACCAATTACCTCTTGATCCGGTGTGATAATTGCTCAAGAACAAAGCATTAAGAACAATTATAATTAATCACGCATGCATAACAAGTATAACCAAACTTATTAGAATAAGTTTAATTAATCCCTTGGAAGGAAGATCCTTCACTTCCAATTGTTACCACACAATCAAGCCCGAACGATCCTTCTATGGCTTGATTTAACAATAGATCTATCAAATTATATCATTAGCCACGGTTCTAAATTCAAAATCATCAAGATCATAAGATTAAAGCAGAGATTAAAAACTATCAATCAAGAACAAACATCAAATTATAATCACACAAATCTCAGCCTAATTAATTGATTATATTCACCAAAGGATAAGAAGTATTAAGAATTTAGCTACTCATGGATTTGGAAAAATCCATGAGAGGCATAAGAAAACTTACAAGACTTGAAGGGGGCGGAATTCTCCCTTTGTAAGACAAGGGATATCGCACCCCTCTATGAAAAGAGAGGGTGTCAACACCCTTAGGAAAAACTAGAAAAAGATGAAAAGAAAGAGATCTAGAATTGTGAATAGTTGTGTGTTTTGTGTTACATAAGGTGGCTATTTATAGTGGACTAATTAGACCCCATATAGACTTAGGAAGGGTATAGGACGGTTTAGAGACTGACTTGGTCTCCAAGTTGGCTTAAAAGTCTTCCTAGAACTGAAATCCAAGTGAAAATAGGACTCTAGAAAATTCTAGAATCGCACAGTAACTTCGACAGCAATTTCAGCTTGAAGATGGCAGAATTGGGCTTTGGACTTCAAAGGAAAGTTGTAGATCTCGGAGTTAGCTTTCCAACGCCTACTCACGGGTCTAATGTGGAGATTTGAGCATAAAGTTATGGCTTTTTTACCGAGACTACGCTGAATTCTAATCCAACTAGGACTAGTATGCGAGAATTGGATATTTTCTTTGGGTTGTGCGGCACCAATTGGATTTTTAACTCCAATTTTGGGCTTATATGGGTTGAATATTAACCCATATAAAATATCCAAAATTTCATGTCTTGAAAGTCTTCAGGGTCTTCTTCGTAGCTTTATCTTCAATCCTTCGCGATTTAAGCTCAATCCTCAATTCTTGCCTCTTGAGATAATTCTTCAATGGTCTTCAATTCTTGAAATTATCTTCAATAAATCTTCAATCACGAACTTCGAATCTCCAAATCTTCATTCCAAATTGCTAAGTCCATATTTGTGCAAAAAGTCATCAAAATAGCTCCAAAAATGGTGAAAAACAACAAGTTTCCACTTTTCTTATTTTCAAGACCTAAAAACACAAATACTTGCAAAATAGGGTTAAAATACACATAAAAATACTAAAAAGCATAGGAAAATGATCATAAAAATAGGCCCTTTTTTGGCTCGATCATGGGCCAACCCTTTTCCTCCCTTGTTTCTAGTGGGAGCTTTAGTTTTTCCACATCCAGGCTGCCTATAACATTTTCCCATGTGAGGTCATCATCCTGAGAGTAGGCTTCCTTGAAGGTTTTTCTCTAGGCACAAGTTAGCCGTGTTCTTCGCCATGGCCTCTTCCCCGCTGGCGGGGGACCCAGGGAACCTCCGTTCGAATCAAAATGTTGCCACTAAATGAGCAAGAAGAGAGGAAGATGACAGTATGCATGTCCAAGAAGCGAAAGTGCCACAACACACTATTCGCAAGCTACTCGAACTCGACTCGAAGAAAATTCGAACTCGACTAGGTCATTGTCGAGCCGAGCTCGAGCTCGAGTAGCTCGTGTATCGAATCGAGCCGAGCTCGAGCTCAATGATGCTTGATTCAATACTCGTCGAGCTACTCGATACAAATATATATATATACTTAATATTATATATTTAATTAAAAAATTACCTATATATACCTATCGAGCTCGAGCTCGAATTTTAGCTAAAAATGAAATTTTTTGAATTTTTTAATTAAGTATCGAACTTGTCAAGCCGAGCTCGAGTAGCTCGATACTCGATTCGAGCCGAGCTCGAGCTCGATGGTCAAAACTCGATCGAGCTCGAGTCGAGTATCGAGCTCGGTTTTTTGTGTCGAGCTCGAGCTCGAATAGCTCACTACTCAACTCGTCTTCGACTCGATTACACCCCTAGTTCCTGCGATGCCTCAAACTCCAAACCCATTTAATTTTTTAAATGTTAAGAAAAAAATAAATTTCATTGTTGGGTTTAAGCCCAAATAGGAAACCTGTACACTTGGCCTATATGGGCCTCAACAAACTCAAATAAGATGGCTTCGGAGTATGGATCACTAATGAAGAGCTATTTTTAAACTACTTTGGGGCTTAGGCAACGTGGAAATCAAATAGGGCTAATATGGTAAATCCCTACCGGCACGTTTGGTATGCGGAATGGAATGGAGGGGGAATGGAAAAATGATTCCTTGGGAATAGAATAGATGGGGAATAGAATAGAATATGTATTATTTGGTTTGGTTGGTGGTTTGGAATATGGAGGGTGATGTGATGAAATTGTTTGGTTCGAGGAAAAGTGATTTGGAATGGGTAAGGAATAACATCTAAAAGACCAATATACCCTTACTTTATAATCATAAAAAATGTCTATAATTAGACAACTAATAATTATGGTATTTATATTTAATTCCCCATCATTACTCATTATTTTCTATATGATGAAAACATTTTCTACATAATAAATATTTTTTTATTAATAATGAAATTTGGGAGCAGCAGCAATGAAGCAGCCATGCTGAGCAATGAAACTGGCAATTTTCAACCTCTTTTTAACAGCTAGTGCTTCCATTTCTACATCTGTAATTGCTTTACAAAGAAAGAAAGCAATGTTATTCAATTTAATTTCCTTGCTTTCATTTTAATCTCATCTTTTAAATGTAATCAATTTCAACTCTCCAACAAATTAAACATGCAGAAATGAAAAGGAATTAACTTTTATTTGGATTCATGAGATTGGCAATTCCAATAGCTTTGAAGCATGCACAAATTAAGTTGTTGCATTTTCCTCAGAAATTCATATCAATGTCATAAGCAATTCCAATAGCTTTGAAGTTTAAAAATGAAAGGTTCCATAATTCCATTAACATCAAAATCAGAAAGTACTTACATAACTTTATCTGCATTTTTGGTTTTCATATATAGAAACTGTTTTACTTACTCCAAAATGAAGCTTAACAAAACCTATACAAAAGGCCTGAAGGTTTGTCAAAATCACAACTCCATAAGGATTGCTCTCTTTGTTCTCTGCAACCATCACTTTGACATCACAACTTTTAACTGCCCGTAGCCAGTTGCAAATTCTCCAAACTGTAATTCCAAACTTTACCTGAGCAGCAATTTTAAACTTTACCTGAGCAGGGACTCACCAAACTTGACCTCATGTGGAGGAAAACTTGTGCCTCGACCAAGACTTCTTGGGTTGAGAATCAACTGAGACAACATCACCATTGTGCCTCGACCAAGACTTCTTGGGTGGGCTGACAGGACTTCAACATTAGGACAGAATCATCTCTCCATGGACAACATATTAGTACCTATATAGTTAAGGGCATTATAATTCTCCAACAAAATCATCTCTCCATGAAAATCTACTATCTCCCTCCCCACTTTCATTAGCACATCAATTCAGAATTCCCTTTTACCACTATTTTCCTCTTCTTCTCACTAACAAAAAACAAATAAATTAATAAACTTTTTATCTCAAATTTATATTGGACAACTTTTTATCTCAAACTAATAAACAAGGCCCTTGCTGAACCATGATTCAAACAATGATCTACTGCTAGAGTATGTAGGAACAGATCAATCATATAGGCTAAGACTAACAATAATGACTAGATAGCAGTATATGAAGGAAAATCTAAAGTTTAATAACAAGGTAAAAGGCTATAGTAGTTGAATCAAGCTTTTCCCTTTGTTGAATATCGTTATAAAATTCAAATAACTTCGATAAACATAAAACCTTCCAAACCATCCACTAAGACCAAAGTACATGTAATAAAACTGCCAATGGATTGTCGAAGAGAAGATACAAGAAATTACTGATACAACCAGATTACTGATGCAACTTAAGAAAAATACAAGAAATTAAATCATCTCCTCTCACAACAAAACTTCCCCACAAGCTTAACATGCTGAATAACTACAATTATAAATCACAGCCATTTTATTGCCTATGCTACAAAATCAATAAAACCCACAAAAAATCAAAACATAAGCATGGCAGAGAGATATGTACCTTGTTTACAGAATCCAAGAGAGCAGCGGTGCTCCGTTGGTGGGTGCGAGATACCATCGGTGCTCGGTCGGTGACAAAATCCGGGAGAGCGGCTGTGGGTTTTCAAACAAAGAGATAGGCTTTCAACAAAATTGGGTAAAAAAAATGGTGAGAAAGAAGATAAAAAGCACGCAAATGGTGAGAGAAACTCCAATTTTCGAGTTAGGGACTAAGCCCATGCCATCGTTCTTCAAAATTTTATCAATAATCGATTGATTATTGATGATTGAAAAGGAAAGATGAGCATATTAGAAACAGAGGGAGAACACGAGGCTTCAGGTGAGAAAGAAAAGAGAAAATGGGAAGTTATATATACCCATGTAATTAACTGATTTGTTTGAGGGTATTTTTGTCCAAATCTCATGAACTTTTATTCCCACCCGTGCGGAATAGCTAAAGATAGGGGGGAGGTGTCTTTAGTTTTTCTGGGAGTATGGGAATAGGTATGCCAAGGAATAGTTTTTCCGCCCCTTTTTTTTCAACCAAACAGATGCATACCCCACCTACCAGCAATAGCCATTCCCCCTCTATTATGCATACCAAACATGCCGTAAACGCTTTCCCAGTTTGTCTTATTTACGGATCCTGCCATTTGCCATTTGCCATTTGCCATTTGCCATTTGCTTCCCAGAAGTCTAGCTGGTCGATTTCATCTCCCAACGACAACCCACAAATAGAGGCCCAAAAATTTCAGATTCTCAAACCCCATAAGATGAAATCAAAAACCCTAAATCTCACATAAATTCGATACCTAACGCCTCCGTTTTTAATTTTGTTCTCCTTAAATTTTTCATTTGTCTTACAGAATCAAATCTGTCATGGCTCTTATCTGATTCTTAATGGGTAAAAATTCTTTCACTTTACCGCCGCTTAATTTCTCGAATTCTCGATTTTTTATTTGATTAATTTCTGTGCTATCATTTTCATTTTGTCTTGCAGAATTTAAGTGGATTTTGGGAGTGAAGTGAGTGAGGCATGAAGCGAGAGCTTGAAATACCATTGGAGAGTTCACTTAGTCCAACTCGAGAGTCAGTGGCTCTCTGTAAAACTCAGGCGAGTTCTAGTACTAGTATATTGAATTAAGAAAACAATTGGGTTGTTTTACCAGCAATATCCTGCTTCATTCGACAGTTGAGTGAGGGGGTTCACCGTTTCTGAAAACAAAATTAGGAAGAAGAGAAGGAAAAAAAAAAAAAAAGGAATGAGCAACAAGACTCGAAGCGTCTCGGCGCATCCCAACAACACTCCCTGCACTCGCACTCACCAGATCGGTGCTCTCCTCCTCGTAACCGCCACCTTCTTCTTCACTCGACTCTTCGACCAATCCTTCCCTCCTCCCTGCAACCTCGATCAGGAACGTCCATCACCAAATGTCAACCTCCAAGTCGCCAAAACGGACGGCGGAGGACATCTGCTATGGCCCGAGCGAGGCTACGGGTCCCTCCTCTCTCTCAAGATCTACGTCTACGACGAGAACGAGATTAACGGCTTGAAACACCTTTTATACGGAAGAGATGGCACCGTCTCCACCAATGCGTGTCTCAAGGGCCAGTGGGGTTCTCAGGTTAATTGCTTTTAGGTTCATATTTATGATTCCTTTCTTCTTTGGAATAATTATGTTAAATTGATTTCACTTGAAAAATTGTAGGTTAAAATCCATAAGTTGTTACTGGAATCTCGATTTCGGACAAGAAAGAAAGAGGAAGCAGACTTGTTCTTTGTACCATCTTATGTTAAATGTGTTCGAATGTTGGGTGGTCTTAATGACAAAGAAATTAATCGAACTTATGTCAAGGTATTCACTTACTGTGATTGTTAAAATTAAGTGCTATAATTTTTGTTTTGTTTCTAATTTATTATTACTAATTACTAATAGATAACTTTTGCATTGTCTTAGGTTTTGAGCCAAATGCCCTATTTTAGGCGGTCTGGAGGGCGTGACCACATATTCGTTTTTCCAAGGTATAATTGTTAGATTGTTAAGGGAGAAACAAAGTTTGGTTAATGTTTGAATTTGGTTAGTTTTGATGCAAGGCTTGTTTGGTTTTGGTATGATTACAGTGGTGCTGGAGCTCACTTGTTCAAATCTTGGGCAACTTATATAAATCGTTCTATAATTCTTACCCCTGAGGTACTAGTCTTACTATCCGATAAACTTTTATGATCTTTGTTTAACGATCTTTGTTTAACGTATGCTACCAAATTTCTTTTGGGTGATGATTCACTTTGACACCTCACATTTTGGTTATATAACTATCATTCAATTGCTCTTATTTTCTTTTTCTCTGTCCTCACTATTTCCTAAACATTGGTTTGCATTTTGTCATTTTACGTTCATATCCAATTGAGTATTTGGTCATTGATGAGGTTCCAATTAAAGAAGCTGAGCAAATGCAAAGACTGTGACTGATTTTGATGTTGGATAACCAGCTCAACAAAAATTATTGGAATGTGCTAATTGTGGTTTGAGCTCCTATGATGGATCTAGTTATTAAATTTTCTCTAAAATAACATATATTTTAGCTTTTGCTTCAAGTCGTTGTGTCTTGCACCCCAGGGGATATAAAACTATAGTGCGCCTTGCAGCTATATGATTACATAGTTTACCAGCTAGATGATTCTATTTGATATCTTGATCTGAGGGGGAGGCGAAGACCTCTTTCATGGATTTCTTGAGTGGATTAAGTTCTAGAAATTTTAGGACTTATGCTTTGAAAATTGGTGATGAACTGCATTCTTTGGGAGAAAACATTTACTTCTGTAGCGATTAATATTCTTTTGGTCCATTCTTATGTTGGATACCCCATAGTTTCATTTTTAAATTGTCAGTTGAGGTCAACTTTTCAACCAGGAAGCTATGACAAGCTACCACTTAGTTTTTGACATGAGTGGTGGAAAAAGAGAAGTAATAATTTAAATGTTCCCTTGCTTGCATGAAATGTGGAATAGTTTATATATGGTGTAGAGCAACTACATAGGCATCGTTTGACAGATGCTTTTGCTTCTCGTCAATTCGAGGCTTTCTAACTTAGATACACACTATAAGAGAAAAACGTAGAAAGATTGAAAGGGTTGTACTCAGAGCACTACTGCAAAATTAATCCTTGTACTTATGCTAGCATTATAGTGAGATGAAGTAGTACAATAGAGATGGATATTCTCTTTAATGCGCAATGGTAATTGAAAATATTAGGAAATAGACGGGAGATTGAGCAAAAATGAACCAAATAGTCTGTAATTTTCCCTTGTCTATCTGAACTCTTCCTAATTTTCTTTCTCCTCAGTCCTCACATTTCAGTATCTCATACCAGGAAATCCTTTGGAATTGAAGTTGTCTTGTACTTATGTTGGTTTTCTTGACAAGAGAAAATTTCATGCGTGTGTTGTTCAGGGAGATCGTACTGATAAGAGAGACACAAGTGCCTTTAATACATGGAAAGACATCATCATTCCTGGAAATGTTGATGATGGAATGACTAAAGCTGGGGCAACTGTTGTCCAGCCTTTGCCTCTGTCAAAGAGAACGTATTTGGCAAACTACTTAGGCAGGGCACAAAACAAGGTTGGTCGCCTTAAGTTGATTGAGCTTGCAAAGAAATATGGCGACAAGGTATTTTCTCCTTCTATGGTGGCTTTTAACTGCTGTGAATATCAACCATATTGATTTTTGAGATTGTGTACTTCTGATGCAGTCTCCCTGAGTCACCAGGTACATATTTGAATGCAATAAGATGACAAAAACTATAACCATTACTATTATTCTTGATGTGCTGTATCTAGTGGTTAGGGTTATTAGTTTTTCTGGTCAATTATTATGTTTGTTAGTATTAATTCTAAAAGCTGTGTATTCTTTCATGCAATAAGTATCTCTTTGTGGGTAACTTCTAAATGCTTTCTGCTTTTGGATATGAAGCATGGAATCTCTTAGCATTGTTATTGTGCTTTGTTTTATAAACTGAATTAGGATGCCTTTTAATGGAATTTGCTCTTTATTTTGTGGCCAAAATTTTGCATGTTGATACTGTAAACAGCTGGAATGTCCAGAGTTACAATTCAGCGGTTCTAACAAATTAGGAAGAGTGGAATACTTTCAACACCTGCGCAATGCGAAATTCTGCCTTGCACCACGTGGAGAGTCATCTTGGACCCTTCGCTTTTATGAGTCATTTTTTGTGGTCTCTCTCTCTCT
>AWUE01021446.1:0-16530 GCA_001974825.2 Corchorus olitorius
CGTCTCTCTCTCTCTCTCTCTCTCTCTCTCTCTCTCACACACACACACACACACACACACACATGCACACACACGCGCGCACACACAAAGAGAACAATTCATTTTGAGGCTAATTCTAGACAAGCTCTTTTTCCCTCTGAACAGGAATGTGTTCCAGTTATCTTATCAGATCAAGTAGAATTACCTTTTCAGAATGTAATCGACTACACCCAGATATCAATCAAATTGCCATCCACCCTAATAGGACCTGAACTTCTGGAGTACTTAGCTTCAATACCAGGTCAGGTTCGGTATTCTTTGATTATTGCTCTGCTTATTTGTACTCATAAACAGAATCAAATGACAGGGCTCTGATTTTGCATTTCAGATGAGGTGATAGAGAAGATGATAGCCCGTGGTAGGCAAGTAAGGTGCTTGTGGGTTTATGCTCCAGATTCAGAGCCATGTTCTACAATGCGAGCAATAATGTGGGAGCTTCAGAGGAAAGTGAGGCAATTTCACCACTCAGCTGAGACGTTTTGGTTGCATAATGGATCCATTGTGAACAGGGATCTGGTTGAATTCACTAACTGGAAACCTCCCATGCCTCTGCCTTAAACCCCTAGCTGAGTGTTTTGGGAACCACCCAAGTCTGCCTCTTGTTTCCTTTTGCACAGTGCTTCTATTCCCTTCCTGTTATATTCTCCAATTTTTTCACACTAATTCTTTCAGGATGTAGGGCATTTTTTCAATCTTATAGTTGGTAAAGTTTTAATGTTGTAAAATAGCAATATATATTATATTACTTGGCTATATGACAGAAATTGACAAATTGTTTGTGGGTTATGTATGATATGGCTGATTACAAAATTCAATTTCAATCTCTTCCATTCAAGTATACTAATAATTAACATCTCTTCTATTTTCTCCCTCCGTTTCAGCAATTACGGTTTGGATCTAATTTTCTTCTCTCTCTAGACTCGAGTCTCTCTCTAGACTCGAGTCTCGCTACTAAGTTGCCCCTCAAAATTTAGAGCCACTAATTTAATTTTTTCATTTTTCCTGCTCATGGTTTCTCTATTTTTTTTTTATTTTAAAGTAATTTAGATATATTCCACGCGTTAGGCTGAAAATCTTCCATGTTTTATCGAGAAAGAATCTGAAACATAAACGGCGGGCTGTGACGCCACGTCCACAAAAAACATACCAAAGTTGGCAGCTTTGAATTTGATAGTTGATACTCTTCTTGAACCAAAAGAAGACGGTGGTTGAATTTCCGGTCCAGAAGAAAAAGAAAATTAGAGTCAGAACACTCTCATTCCCATTTCCAAGTTTTGAGGTCAAGACTCTTGAGAGGATGGGCACAACATTGTTGAGTGGGTTTTCATGGAAATGTCATCAGCAAGTAGCCCCTTATTGCAGTTTTGCAGCAGAAAATGGGAGTTCAAGAGGAAAAACTGTTCCAGTTGACAAGGAAAAGAAAGAGGATTGGTGGGGGAGAAGATCAATTTTGGTTTCTGGGGTTTCTGTGTTGGGGTTTCCGATTCCGGGAGAGGGATTGGCAGTCGTCAAACAAGGTCTTCTAGCAGGAAGGATACCTGGCTTGTCTGAGCCTGATGAACAAGGTTGGTTTAATTCACTAATTACTCATTTTTAGCTTTGATTCTCAACATTATCAATATGTGTTCAAAACAGCATACCCCAGTATTAGCTTTGATTCTTCATCTTGGTCATATTATTTGAACTGCAAATTTCTTTAGATAACATTGACAGAAATCATAATCATGGGGTTTTTTCTTTCCAACAACTGTGGTAATTAGAAACTGACACAACATCCATGCATTTAAATCTGTGTATTTGTTTGCTCTCTCTAGTTGTTTGTTGTTTGAATAGAAAACCCCTTAGCCTGAGTAGTAGGTTACTTCCTAATCCTAATCCTAATCCTAATCCCAAGACTCATATATATAGTTAAATAAATCCAGGGCAAGCAACATCCAATTTGTCATATTATTATGAGTATTTTATCTTTTTCACAAGCAAACAATATTGTGCTCAGACAGGTTGGAGGACATATCGCAGACCAGATGACAAGTCCGGAGGGCATGGCGTCGGATGGAGTCCTATCATTCCTTATGCCTTCTCAGTGCCTCAAGATTGGGAAGAGGTAGTAATTCATTCTATTCAGATTTAGATTTCCCAATATCTTTACATGTTACTTTGGAGGCTTCATTAATTCCCTTAATCTGTATTGATATATATATATATATATATATATATATATATATATATCCCTGCAACAGGTTCCTGTATCCATTGCGGATTTAGGTGGTACTGAGATTGACTTGAGGTTTGCTAGCTCAAAGGAAGGACGGTTGTTTGTCATTGTTGCACCAGTTCTAAGATTTGCTGACAGTAAGTATTTCCAGTTTCCTACAATTGCATTTGGAAGATGCTGCTGCCATAACCCATTGGAATTGGATGCTTGAAATGGTTTTATTACAACTGACGCCTGTTCTTGTGATGTATAGATCTTGGAGACAATGCAACAATTGAAAAGATCGGACCTCCGGAAAAAGTGATTAATGCATTTGGACCGGAGGTGATTGGCGAAAATGTAGAAGGGAAGGTTGTAAGCATGAACACAGCTGAACATGATGGCAGAATGTATTATCTGTTTGAATTGGAGCCACCTCATGTACTGATCACAGCAACTGCAGCCGGCAATCGCCTTTACCTATTTAGTGTAACAGGAAATGGTATATATATATATATATATTTACTTAGTACTTTCTTTCTTACTTGATCAACAATAAAGTGATTAATCTTCCTTCAAGATTAAAAGTATTTTTTTATGATTCTTTTGACATTTGGGCAGGTCTTCAATGGAAAAGGCATTACAAAGATTTAAAGAGGATAGCTGAGTCTTTCCGTGTGGTCTAGTTTGCATCTCCCTGAATTGCAACATCAGTGCAAAATTACACTTGGATTACTTCCTTTATGCAATTTAATTAATTAAACTGACAACAAAAGAAAAATAAAATAAAATGCATTTGGAGCAGAGTTTCAGAGTATGTATGTGACTTGAAGTTCACATGAGATTTTGCACAACTTACAAGTTACAACAAAAGAGTGTGTATACTATTTACAGTAAAACCATCTGATTTCATTCAGATCTAATATTTTGGGTTTCTGAAACGTAATAGAAATCTATCTTTTGCCACTTTTGCAAGTGGATACTGCATCTCACCATTACTGAATGTTATCATGAATTTCTTGAAATTAATTTGCCCATTTTGGCTCCTGAGTGATGGTGGATTTGCTAGGTCAGAATTTTGCAATTTTGTATCTAAGGTGGCAGTATACTTGATGTATGTAATGTGGGCAGTGGGCGTGCATGAACTAAACTCATGAGATGAATTTATTTACATAATTTGACACTACTACAGTGATCAAAATCATGATGGTAAATTAAAAAAAAAGATTATTAATTAATAAGAAAAAACAACTAAAATTGAAAAAAGAGAAAAATACAAAAGAAGAAAAAGATACACAATTAGAGCTTATATTATAAACAACCATAATAGGTAGAAGTGAAATTATTACACGTAGAAGTGAAATTATTACACAAAATAATAGGTAGAAGTGAAATTAAAAAAGTAGAAGTGAAATTAAAAAAAATGGTCTAAAGATGTTATGTTATTTATTTGGTTAATATTGAGTTTGGTTTTTTTGTCATTTCAATATTGGTTGTTTTGTTATTTTCATAAATTTCTAAGGATATTTTTGACTTTTAACATTTTAAATTATAATATAATATATTTATAAATGGTTTGACTAAATGGTCTATTTAACATTATATAATTTCCGTTCTGGATATCCTATCAAGGTGATTCAAGTGTCTATTAAAAGGTTGTTTCATGATCTACAACTTTCATGAAAGACTCGAAAACTAAATTTAATGTTTCAAGTATCAAAAAAGCTTCCGAAAAATTAGTTGTTTCGGTTAGCGGGAATGGACGATCCACTTAGTATAACATTACTTTTGCTCCAGATGTCTTCTTGAGTTGATCCAAGTGTCTCATAAAAGGTTATTTTATGATCTACAACTTTCATGCAGGACTCGAAAGCTAAATTTAATGTTTCAAGTATAAAAAATGCTTCCAAAAAATTAATTTTTTCGATTAGGGAGAATGAACAGTCCATTTAATAATACATAATTTTTGCTTCAGATGTCCGATTGAGGTGATTTAAGTGTCTGTTAAAAGGCTGTTTCATGATTTTCAGCTTTCATGTAGGACTTGAAAGCTAAATTTTATTTTTCAAATACCAAAAATGCTTCTGAAAATTTTATATTTCGGTGGATTGTATATTTAATATTTATACAATTTATTCTCCCTATGTACTATTAAGTTGACTTAAACAAGTTGTTCCATAATCAACAAATTTTATGAAGGATTCAAAAACCAAATTTGATGTTTCGAGTATAAAAAATACTTCTGAAATATTATTAGTTTGAGTACATGGTCTACTTAATATTATAGAGTTTTTTTTGCACCAAATGTCTCTGATTTAGGTGTTTCAAATCAAAGTACCGATTAGAAGGTCACAACTTTTATGAAGAACTCAAAAGCTAAATTTGTTTCCTAAAATAAAAATAAAAAAACTAAATTTGACACTATTTGACTTGGTTTTTCTCATTTTTTCAATTTCATTATTTTTTGTTATTTATAATAGCTTTTCGATATTCTATAAAAAAGTGGACTCCTTTAGATAAAATATACTAAAATTTATTGCCATTGAGTCCAAATTTGTCAAACACACATGATTCAAAGTAATTAGGTATCGTCCTCATTTGGCAAACCCATTATATATACTAATATACTAATACTAATACTAATTACTAATACTAATTACTAATACTAATAAATATATATATACTAAATATTATTTGAAATACCCAGGGATATTACTAAAAGCTTCTTTTGAGAATCGATGAGGAAGCTCGGTTTGAACATTTTTTGTCATTTTATGTCTTTTCTCATTTGGTTAATTACTAAGAAGGCCCTCAGTTAGTTTCTCACCATTTGCTTTTCCTCCAGCCCTTTTTTGTAATTGCAAGAGTTTTTAACCAATTGAATGTGAAAACATTTATTGACCATCAAATCATGTATTATTTATTTATTAAGAAGACTCTCAATTAGTTTCTCACAATTCATTTGGGTCTTTTGCCACTTTTTTGGAAGACTCATTTGCCCACTTTGTGTCCTCCTTTTGTTCTTCCTAATTTCGCTATTTCTGTAATTTTATGTGTAAAACCCATTTAAGTCTTCAGACTAATTGGTTTTGTTTTAATTTAATGATTTTCTTTTAAAAAATAAAAACGTCTCTCATTTTTTTCGAACTATAGTGATAGAAAGAATTTAATTAGATTTATGAGAAAGAAGATATTTTAAGTAGCCAAGGTTAATGTCTGAGAATAAGAAATGGATTACAAGCTACGATTTTATCAACAAAAAATGAATTTTACAGCTATAAAACTCAACCACCATTATTAATAAGTTATATATATAGAAAATTGAGATCCATTTAAATGACAAACTACTTCACAAATACACAAAATACTAATAAAATTTCAAATTTTTGAAACGAAATCCTTTCTATATTCAAACAATAATAACAAAATCTATAATAAAAAATGTCCGACGCGCCAGCGCGGACCGATCAACTTGTATATACTAAATAGTATTTGAAACACCCAATGAAATTACTAAAGGCTCCAAATCAGAATTGATGAGGAGCCAGCATTTTGTCATTTTTTGTCTTTTCTTGGTAAATTATAGAAAAGTCCAAACTAGATTTTTATCTTTCCTTTACCTATTTGGTCATTTTGGTAATTGTATGTCCTTTGGAACCGTTTTGGGAAGTCATTAATGTATACGTATTTATTGTTGGGAGAATTCCTCTTTAGTGTATTGAAAAGCTAAATAATCCATGATTGATGATATAGAGAAAATTAATCCTTCATCTACTAACTATTTTTTTTTAATTAAATAGAACTTTGCATTAACTATATAAAGAAGTGGAATTAATAGTTACTTAGTTCAAGTTCATTTAGAATGGCTTAAGACATGCAATTATTTTCTCCAATTGGCATAGACTTTAATTTTTGTGTACTAGATAAAAAATAGGTTAATTATTTAGGTATTGTATGTTTTTAAACAGCAGACATTATATAAACAAACTTTACAATTTATATGATATAATATGTTTCAAGCAAATCTAGTTTTCCATTTATAGATTAATAGTTGCTATTTAGAAATATAATAAATTTTAGATTATGTTGTAACTTTGAAACATCTTTTCAGCATCGATCAATTGCATTCAATAGAAGAAATTCTTAAAATCCAAATTTTTTAACGTTCGACGCGCCAGCACGAACCGAACCACTTGTTGAAAATTAATTAAAGATTATAGCATATCAACAGTAAGAACATATTGACGCAGTGTAGCGCGCGGATTCTAGTATATTATAAAATCATATTATTAGAAAGAAAAATTATGAGTCCAACTGTTTAGTCCTGCTAAGGTGCCAACTCCATAAAAAATGGAGCACAAACTGTTGAAAATCTTACAAAACTGTAAAACTATCGGACACCTGCACCAAACCCATGTCCAGTTTCTAATTCATGGATTACAAGATAACACTTTAGTATTGCCCAAGCTCATCACTGTCTCTTCTGAAGTTGTCTCTCTGGTTCACGCCCTCAAAATACTCGAAAGCTCACAAAACCCAAGTCGTGTTTCCTACAATACGATGATAAGATGCTTCATAGGCAAATCCCATAAGGCTACATTCCATGTTTACAACCAAATGAAAGCCTTGAAGATCAGCCCGAATAGTTATACTTTCAGCTTTCTTTTGAGATGTTTTGAGTCTTTTGAATCTTTAAAAGATGGGATGGTGATTCATGGTGATGTTTTGAAGACGGGTCTTGGTTCTAGTGTCTTTGTTCAAAATGTGCTTTTGGATTTTTATGCCAAATGTGCCGGGAGTTTGGTGTTTGCTCTGAGGGTGTTTGAGGAAATGCCTGAGAAAGATGTTGTGTCTTGGAATTCGATGATTGGAGCTTACATGGCGCGTGGAGAGATTGAATCTGCTATTGGGTTGTTTGAGTTGATGCCGGAGAGGAATGTGGTCACGTGGAATTCTGTTCTTTCAGGTCTTTCAAAGGCTGGGAATATGAGTTTGGCTCATTCAGTTTTTCAGAGAATGCCAGAAAGAAATGAGATTGCGTGGAATTCCTTGATTTCTGGATATGTAAAGATGGGTAATTTAGAGGCTGCGAGGTTAATTTTTAATCAAATGCCTCAGAAAAGTGTGGCCTCTTGGACAGCTTTGATATCAGGATATGTTACAGTTGGTGATATTGAATCCGCAAGAAGTGTTTTTGATCAGATGCCTGTTAAGAACGTGGTTTCCTGGAATGCTATGATTTCAGGTTATGTTCATAGTCACATGTTTAATGAAGCTCTTAGCATATTTCACGAAATGTTAATTAATGCCAAGTACAAGCCTGATCAAACTACTTTGATTAGCGTGCTTTCAGCCTGTTCTCATTTGGGGTCACTTGAACATGGGAAGTGGATTGATTCCTATATTAAGAAAAATAAACTTTTCTTGTCTGTTCCATTGGGCAATGCGTTGATAGACATGTTTGCTAAATGTGGAGATGTAGAAAATGCAAAAGCTGTTTTCAGCATGATGGCTAATAAATGTATAATTACATGGACAACGATGGTTTCTGGATTAGCTGTTAATGGGCGGTGCAGAGAAGCTCTAAATCTTTTTGATAGAATGTGCTTAGAAAATGTAAAGCCAGATGATATCTTCTTTATCAATGTCCTCTCAGCTTGCACTCATGGTGGGTTGGTAGAGGAGGGTAAAAGGGTTTTTAATCAGATGGTTGTGCAGTTTGATATCAAACCACAAATTGAACATTATGGATGCATGGTTGATCTTCTTGGTCGGGCAGGGAGGCTTGAGGAAGCAGTGAGGTTTATAGAAAGCATGCATTTGAAACCAAATGATGTCATTTGGGCCAGCTTGCTAAGTTCTTGTCATATTCATGGAAAGGGGGACTTGTTGGAATCCTTATCCAAAAAGATTCTGGACGAGGAGCCTTCAAATCCAGGATATATAACACTTCTCTCAAACTTTAGTGCATCAATGAGACAGTGGGCAGACTTTTCAAGCTTTCGTGCATTAATGAGACATCAGGGAATAGAAAAAGTTCCCGGGTGCAGTTCAATTCAAGTAGGAAACATAGTACATGAGTTCTTAGCTAGAGACACAAGGCATGAACAAAGAAAGGACATATATAGCATTTTGTACAGTTTAAATGGACACTTGAAAACAGCATTTGACTCTCCAATGTGCTGTGAGAATTTCAGTGATTTGACTACAGCATTTTGACCCCAAAAGGTAGTAAACTGATGAGTGGTATTTCACTCACAGCCTCCTATGACTTGGATTTTTTATATAATTTCAGTTCTTTGGGGTTTGTACACTGCTGATTAAGGCTTGAGCAAGGCAACAGAAGGGTAGGGTTCGAGTGCTTCTTTTGCATCTCTTTGTGAGTTTCTCCATTCTAGTAAAATAATATGCTGTTTTTTGCCCATAGTCTAGCCAACAAGAGGAGACTTGATTTCTTGTTCTTGTGGATGCTTTTCTATCCTACAGACTACAGAGCTGTCTTTAAGACTTTACAACTAATATGAAGGACTGGTTGTAGACTTGTAGTGCTTAGGATGAGCTTGCTCTAGAAAACATTAAACCTTTTCTTCAAGCATCAAGAGAAAAGAAAAAGAGAAGAAATTTGCTTCAAGCTGCAGCCTGCATAGACCAATGATATTAGTAGAATAAGCAATGTTGTAGCCGACTATGAGCACTGAGACAGAAAATGTGGCTATTCAAAGGGAAGCATTTCTGGCCAAAAAAAACAAAAGGGAACCATTTATGAAAATGTGGCAATGAAAGGAGACAAGCACTCTTATTCTTCAATGTTTAGGGTATGTATGGGGCATGAACACTCATTTTAGTAGAACAAAACCCTCCAATGTGTTACCTTTACATAGTTAATTTTCATATACTGTAATGTTTGGTTCTCACTCATGTGGGTTCTATATAAACACCACAAAACAAATCAGCCTGATGTGGTATATAAATTTCTGAGTTGTTCTTTTCAAGGTTTTTTGTTTTTCATTTTTCATTTTAGATGGTTAGTTTCAAGCTCCCCCATTCATATATAGTTGGTCCCTTTACTGTTTTGATGAATTTCTCATCTTCTTTCCTCTCAAGTTTTGACTGTTTCATGGACGGCAGAAGTAAAATGCTTATAAAATTGATAGATTGGTACTAAGGCTTCTCAGGGTTTAGTTTAAACCTTTTCCACAGTGAATTCGATCAATTTACTATCAACAGTGAGATGGACAATTGAGCAGTATGTTTACTTCTAATCTTTCATCTTCAAAATATTTGTTTTTGTGGTCGATGTAGTGTTGATTGTCTACTTTGCTGTTATATTAGTATTCTGTCTCTAAAATGTATGGGAAATTATCTCTTACTCTCATAACATGATTGCAGCTGACAAAAACTGAGTAGTCTAGAAATCCTTCTGTGCTCTATGTTTATTGTATAATCTTATATGGGTCTCATAAAGGTTCTTTTGTTCTGGTGGTGTTTAGAATGGGGGTGTTTGAAGGTTCTTTTATCAGATTAATTAGACTTTTCACCTTTTGCTGCACTGTGCTTATAAAGGTTCTTTTGTAAGGAAGTAGCAATCAGCACAATGGTATTTTAACACTCAAATATCTCTAGGATGAGTGGAATAGATGAAGTGCATTGGAGTGAGACTTGGTCCTAGTTCATTTCATCAGGTCTAATCAAAGGTGACATGCAGCGGCCATTGCTTACAGAAGGAAAAATATGTGGAATAATTGAAGTTTAGACAAATTTATATTCTGTCCTCTCTTGCTTACTTGTTAGATTATAACTCTTCAACAGGGAAAGACCAAGAAAAATAGCAAAGGGACTTTGCCTTAACAGATAGTTTTAGCATTTGCTAAATGAAACTATCAAACAAGGAAGTTGCATGTTGGTCAAATCAAGGACAACCTAATCCCAACTTAGTGGAGTTTCTATCAATCATGCTTTAAGAATATTTAGTCAATGATGGATAGGATATTGAAGAACAAATGTAGATGGTTACATGTGGTTTTGATGTGATGTTCATTGAGTTACTTGTTAACTGATGTTTCTTATCTCTGTTGTTTTCTTCTCATCTGTGTTGTTTTCAACTAATCCTCTTACCCAAACTTGGTTGCCAATTTTGTTCAATGTCCTAACTTCAAGAAGGATGTGATTTCACTCTGATACGAAGGTATAAATTCCATCAATTAAAGTTTACCGTTTGCACCATTCTTTTCTGCTGTCATTTTCTTGTGCAGGATGTATGATGAAACGCAAGCAAATAATACCTTATTTTGGCAAGGGCAGCCAACACTTGCAATGCTTTTGGTCCCATGGATGAAACATGAAGACGACATGTGTCGTTAGGAGATATACTAATTTGCAAGACTGATGCAACTTTCGGTGATTATGAAAATGGAAATACATAAGGCATATATAAGCTCTTGCTGGTAGAGGTTGGCAATCTTGTCTCAATTGTTTGCTTTCTCCACTTTTTTCTCCTTTACTTCATATTTCCATATGGCATTGAATTGACATCTTTGGAGTCCTTCTAGAAATTCAAATGTGGCTTTTCTTCTCTTTTAAAGTTTCAGGTTACAAAAAGCAGTATACCATGTGCCAACTTCATGTTTTTATTTACACATTTGTCTAAATCATGTTGATGCTGAAACTGGGTGGGGAGATCTTGACCAAATTCATGAAAAATTCTCTTAAAACTTTACTATGCCGAGTAAAACAGGCCAATGGTTCTATCTTCTAAAAGCAATGCAGATGCTTTCCTGTTCCTGAAGTTAAACAGATAATTCTATTTCAATTTACACCTCTCAACATGTTCTTATGCAGAACTGAGCACATTTACTACAAATAGTTATAATAAGCTTGCTTTTACCTTCTAAATCTTTTTTCTTGCAGCATTAAGGTTAAAAAATCCTGAAAGTTTTCACCAAAAAGAAGAATGAAATGAACCATAAAAGACCAGATAAAGAAACAAAAGTCGAGATCATTCAGGCAATAATGAGTTAATGAACTTTGATCCAAGATCTTTGGGAGTTAGGAGTGTACCAAACAATATATTAAAAGGATTAGTGACTTGAAAACCTAAAAGAAAGTGATTTTAACTACTTTTTCTGAAAGTTTCTCCTGACATGCTGTTGTTGGTTAAAGTGTGGCAAACCTTTTCTAATCTGCATTAGTATTTTTTAATTAGTGAATGATTCTCTTTAACAACAAAAAGGAAGGCAAAAGTAATTAAGTCCATAGCTGCTGAAAACCATTCATTATTATTATTATTATTATTATTATTATTATTATTATTATTATTATTATTATATTGTTATTTTATGTAAAATTTGCTTCTCACCTTAAAAAAGTGCATTATTAGAAAACAAAGGTCACTATCCTTACCCTCCTACCATTTTCTAGAACCATGTAGCTTTCATATTAGTTCTTTTTTTTTTTCCTTTTTTTAGAATATTCAAAAACTATCAAATTTTGAAAAAAAAAAACAGAAGAATTAAGATTACCAATATGGGTGGGTATTTGGAGTTTTCACCATAGTTTTGACAACTCAATTTCGAATAATAATATAAATAAATAAATAAAATAAAAGAAGAAGCGGAGGTGGGGAGGGAAACAGGGAAAACCTTACTGTCCTGCAATGGAGTTGTTAATTAGTTAAAAAAAAAAAAACTGTTTTTTCCTTTATTTCCCTTTCTTTGGGTTACAAAAACAGAGGACCCTCCCACAATCATTCACAGATCACAAAGGAAGGTAGCAAATTAAAGCATCAAACTTAGGTGATTCTGTGGAATTCTAACTAAATCATGCTTTCATATGTACCACTCCAATCTATATCCCATCTTTGAAATTTCCAAGCAATTAATAATAACATATTCAGGATTAACATGGTAATCAACAGAATTTAGGCACCAGTTTCTATTTCTTACAACTTAGAGAAACATGAAAAACAAATGCAACTATTGCTGCCTGATGGTTCCGGTCACCTCTATCTATTCTTTCCAAGTGAAATGAGAGCCATACACATTTTGTCGATTCATCAAAGTCCTAAAATTCAAAACACAGTAGTACAAACCCTTATCACAATCTATGAACTTGTATACAAATTGATGTGGTGAGCGTTGATATAATTTATTATGCCATAAAAGAAGAAGAGAAAATAGGAGCCAATTCAAGTTTGAACAGCTAAAATATTAATGAAGGCTTACCCTGCTTCATAGGGTACTAACAGTAACAGACAACCCAAGTATGAAAACATATGGAAATTTTTTATTTTAAATTAATACATGCATTGCATATATAATATATATACGTCAACAACTTGGATTCCTATACTCCATGAAAGAACAAATAGAGTCTTAGCCATGGATTTCCACTATTTTACAACTGTATATAAATGCAAAATGGGGTTTATAATTTCCATGTGTGGGTGTGGCCAAACCTTTTTGGTTAGATACACTCCAAAGAAAATGAAAATTATTGTGTGTGGCAGTGTTTCAACCATTAAACATAATTTGGAGAAAGAAGAGTCCTTCTTTGGAAGGCAATGTAGTCATAGCCTGCAATTCAAGTAACTCATTATAAATATAATACCATAATAATCATTTATTGATTATGAGCTAGAAAATGGTCCCCTGCCACTATCCATGAACTCATCATTATCATAGGGTCTTTTCTTATATTTGTTATATTCTCTGCATGCAGCTAGTTTTTTTTCCCTTCTGCCCCCGTGATCTAATTGAATTCATGATACAGGTTTTCTTTATGCTTGATAGATGACAAAACGTTGACAGTTTTCTACTCCAATAAACAAATCAATCCAAAATCAAATTCCTTCAGTTTTTATATACTTTTTCATTCAAGAAAAGAATTGTATATATATAAATAGGAAAGATTCTGTTGCAGTCATTTATATATATATATATAATTTCTTGAAATATCAGAAAGTTTCAAGAGCTTGCTAATCTGATCTGGTTAGTAGTAGTTAAAGCCAATGGAGAGGGTCACAAAATTTTGTCCAACCACTTTGCATTTTCACCTTGTATTCTATGTCAACAAAAATCAAACTTTAATCATTGAGATGAATAAAACATGGTAGACATGGTAGACATGGTAGGCGTAGTAGCACTTTTTTGTAAGAAATTATAAATTACAAATAATATATATATTTCTTTTGCACTGTTCTAATTTCTTAATGGCTTAATGCCTAAATTCCCTACTGAACTCCCACAAAAAGGACAATTTTCTCTTGCCTGATTGCACCCCGGCGTTAAAAAAAAGACAAATCCCCCCAAGTCAATAAAAGTTATAAAACTGAAGCAAAATTGTTTAGAAGGAAAATTATCCTTTTTTTAACAAGTTGAGCGAGAATTTGGGAATATTTAAGTCATTTCTTAATACTCGCCTTTAGTTTATAAGGCATGAGAAGCAAAATTTTGCACTCAGGCCACTCTATGCTCGACCTACTTGTCAAGTTTGTGCTTCCCACTATTGTTGAGTCAATGTCCTGAAAAAATGGTAAGGGGAAAGAGGAGTGGATTGGTCAAGAATCGAGAATCATAATTTGGAAAGTATAACATCAAAATGAAAGCGAGATTTAATTTATTACAAGACATTGATTGCAACCCGATTTCATGGGACCCGCCTCATATTTTTGCAACCTCATGTTTTTGCAACAAATGGAAGATGCTTCTAGGCTTGAATCGGGACCCTATATGCTGCAGCCTCTCACCAATTTAAATGTTCGTTTTTCTTCTATCTTGGTTGTTATAACAACAACTTGCTTGTTAAATGTAGAGAGACATGTAGGAGAGTTTGACATATCTGATATGGGAATTCATGGCTAAGGTAATTTGATTCAGAACAAGGAAATCATTAACAAGACAGCTCGTGAAGGGGACACTTCTTAGCTTTTAAAATTATTATTATACATTTAATGGTGACATGAATGGCATTAATTAATATATATGCAGTCTAACTTGGAAGGATTTGATCATATTGAATTGATACTTTTTTTCTTGAATGGACAATGTATCTAAGTAATTTGTCCCATGCAATAAGGTTTATACACGAATTTGTCATATCTTGGTTTATTTAGGAGCAAGATTTTGGTGTTAAGAGTGGTTGGTTGAAGATTAAACTTTAAAGCCATTTTCAATTTTACTTTATCAGAGACATATAGGTGAAGACTTCTATAAGATAACCCGTCTGCTTACCATATGGTTTGATTCATCATTTTCCTAATTGAGACAAACCCAATATGCAGCTACTCTCTGCTTGATGTAACTTGTACGCTAATGACTTGATAGAGAAGCAATTTCCCATTTTTAGTTTGTATTTTCAATTGGATAAACATAAGATTTGGATATGTTCAAGATGATTGATTAGTTAATTAATTAACCTCAGTAGACAGAAGAAACAATGAAAATATTGTTTGAACTTAAGCAGTTAATGATTCAACATTGTCATATATTATCTATCACATATCCAAATTCATGCTGCGAAGATTTTTGCTTCTTGTCAATCCAAACGTTATTCTTATGTAATTGGAGCTGATTGGTATAAACACAAATTAGCCATGCTCGAGTCGGGTTAATCCAGGTAAAATTTTGCCAACAATGATTTTTTCTATTCACAAAACTCAGATTCGAGACTTTATTTTAGAGGAACAAATGCAGAAACAGTTGAACCAGCTAATCCTTAGTTTTATAAGGAAACTATAAGGCAGTCAACAAAACATACAACCTCAAAAACATATAAATATTTTCAGTTTGGCTTTGTTCATTTACAATTTCAAGCCATTCTTTTAAATTTAAAACTTTACTCAGGAGGCAAGTTAAGAAAAGAAGAAATTTGCAGGTCTGGTGATTGGATTTACAATATGTCAGAGAGAGCTTTAATTGGTTAATTTTAGCGGTTGTGTGGAATCGAAAAGTGTTACTGTATCTATGTTAATTGCTACCTAAAAATAGTTCGAGGACATTTTCCAACACTCTTATTAGGTCCAACCAAAGTACCTCTTTACTGACATTGAGATGTCGTTCTACTGATGCAATGCAAGCCTAAATTATTAGTATACCAAACTCATTAAACCAAAATTTTATCTTGGATTTGGATGGACTTGTAAATTGGCTAAACTTTGTAATTTCGTAAGAGTTTGTCAATTTTGTGTCAAGTCTCAATTCGATGGTAAATCTTATAAAACCAATTATCCGCTAATCATTTCTTATTTAGGGGGCATATAGACACATCTAGAGAAGAAAAATGGGAAAAAGAAATATTTTTTTTTAAAAAAACTTGCTATGAGTTATATATATATATATACTAGTTAGAGCACGTGCGTTGCACGTATGTTAATAATTGATAAATCATATATTTCACACATGCGTACCTTTCATTTTCATAAATTTTGATTAATTAATTATCAAAATCTGGTCATTTAGTTTACAGAGATTTGAAATAATTAATCTCATTGAACGAACAAAAAAAAAACTTAAATCATTATACAATTATGGTTATCTTCAATAATGAAGGAAGGTTATCGATTTTCTTATTTAACTTTACTAAAAAAACTATTAAGAACGAAAGTTAAACATTAATCAATTAAGAAGGTTATTGATCTCTGATACAAAAAAAAAAAAGAATAAGAATAAGATTATCAATTTCCTCATCAAATGTTCTTTAAAAAGCTATTTAAGTTATTAAAGGTTTTTGAATGTTATCAATAAATTCAGTAATTAACCTTATACTGTTAGTAATTTTAGTAGCCTTTTATCAATAATGGCATTTGCCAATGTTCTTCTTTAAGGTTGTTAAAAAAGTTATAAAGGTTATAAAAATTTTTATAGTATAAGGTAATTTAGTAACCTAACATCTTTAATTATAAATTTAGTAGCATTTTATCAATTTAATGAGGAGTATAATTTTCATATCTAAGATTAGTATAAAAAGTTGCGAAGATTATAAAAAAAAAAGAAAGAAGAAGAAGCTATAGTCCTATCAACAAATTCAGTAACCTTATGTTTTTATTACTTTTAATAATTTTCGTCTTATGAATGTTATTAATCTTGTAATTTAAAATTACTAAAAAAATTATAAAAGGTATTAAAATAGCTATAATACTCTCTACAAACCTAATTGCGCTCTTGGATGATTTTAGTAACTTTTTATATATAAAAAAAGGTTATGAATCTTCTTACTTAAAACTATTTAAGATTATATCAAAATAACTATAATGTTCGCTATCGAATAAGTTTTGAATGCTACTACTATATTCTAACTTGTAA
>AWUE01021447.1:0-12088 GCA_001974825.2 Corchorus olitorius
TTTCCTCAAAAAAAAATAAGAGCTAATTATTTCCTCAAAAAAAATAAGAGCTAATTATTCCCTAAAAAAGAGCTAATTATATTCCTTAAAAAATCAAGGGGTGTTAATTGTTTTTTTTTTTGTGAAATCGTGTGTTAATTTTATAGTGTGCAAATTTATTTAAATTTTCAAATTATAACTACCACAAATTAGTTGATGTACATCTAAAATAAATTAAGTAAATAAATCTATTATAACTAAAAGAGATAATTATAAGAATTAATTTATTAATTAAAATTATAGTGGATTTATAATATCTTTTCATAATTAATAAAAAACAATTTGAACAATTAACCAAAAGGTTATAATGTTATCAACAAATTCAGCAATCTTATATTCTTAATAAGTACCTTTTTTACATAGTGTCATTGGGCATTTGGTCTGGTGGTAGAGTGTTGAACTCTTAGTTCCAATGGCTAGGTTCAATCCCTAACAATTTGAAGTACCAAAAAAAACCTTATTTACATAGTAATTTTAGTAGCTTTTCATCAATAATGAACATTACCAATTTTCTTATCCAAATTTAAAAAGTTTTGAATAACCTTAGATCCTTCAACTTTGTTTGTGCAATCTGTTAAAATCCACTGTTAGTGTATAATATAGTTTTCCTTTTCTCCCCCACCGCTACATTACATTTTACTCAAGTTAGAATGTTACATAAAGTTTACACTATAATCAATAAAAAGTTATAGCTTATTTGTCATGTTTTCTTCAACCAATCGGTCTATATATTTAATTAGCTAACTAAGAAAAATATTCTACATAAAATAAATAAAAAAACAAATAAACTAAACATACATTTCGTGTGGGAGTTGAGTCCAAGACCTTACGGTTCAAGCATTATGTACTAATCAGTTGAGCTAACAACTCAGGTGCAACTAATTGAAAAATTTAATTTAATTTAATTTTTTTAATAAATTTGTGATTTTGTCAATTTTTTAATCAGCAAATAATATGAATCTAATAAAGAATCAACTTAATTATTCTTCGCTTTTTTTTTGTCATAGCATGTATAATAATTTGTTTATATTTAACCAAAAATAATAATAATTTGTTTATAGATGATGTTTTTTATACACATCCACATAATTTATTATTTGCTATAAAATATCAATATGATAATATCCTTAAGGTTGAATATTAGTATGATAATATCATTATGTCATGGGGTAAATTGGCCTAATTTTTCAAATTTAAGAGGCAAAGTGGTACAATTTAAATTTCCAGAGGCAATTTATCCTAAATTTGCAAAGTTCGTGGGGCAAAGTGGCTATTCAGCCATATCTATAACCAACTATTTTAACTTTTTTTAACGCTTTTGGTTTTAACTAAATTCCATGGTTTTCAAAACCGAACCGGATCGGACGGTCCGACCGGTCTAACCGCCAACCGAAAAGCACTCCGGCTCTATAAAGGAACAGAATCGCGGTTCCATGAAACCGTTATTGGACCGTTTAAACCGAACTGAACCGGAACCGGTAGAACCGGTAAAATCCGGTTTTTGGGCTTTTTTTTTTTAAATCGTCAATTTAATTTTAAAATAATAACATTTTAATTCTGAGAAAATGGAAATCTGAGATTAAAAAAAAATTTACATCAAAACTAATCTAAGATCCCTGATTCTTAAAACTAACATAAATCCCTAAACTGTCTTATCTTTTTTTCTATCACAAACCTGTATTATCTTTTTTCTATCAAAAACCATCTTATCTTTTCTCTTCTCCCTCAACTCAAAGGCTCCACTCCATCTATCCCGCTCAGTCACAGTCGACGTTGCCGTCGATATCGACGTCAGCCCGCATCGATCCCCCACAACTGGTTTAGTCTCAAATCTAAACTTCATTGCTAAATCTCGACCCATTCATTTTGCTTCCTTCGCAGATCTATTGATTGCCGCTGGCTGGCCTTTGCTTGTTTCCCATCCTATCTCCTTCAAACTTTATTCAAAATCTTGGCACATGTCAAGAAAGGTAAGACCAGGAGCACTTTGTTCTTGCCATAAACAACAATAAATGGGTAAATTAAAGTAGTTTATTTTTGTGCGTGATTTTTGCTTAAAGGATACCAAAGGATATGGGATAGCGTGATTTTTGTGATTTATTCAGCCATTATCACGTCTGTCAGACACATGTTTCCCAATCCCATTAGGCACACCTACATTGAACCGACCGACCGGACATCCAAACGATTTATTGAACGGCTCGGTTTTAAAAACCATGCTAAATTCTACTATTAATTTGATGGCCTAACATTATGTTATTTTACTTTGAAAATGGTCTAAATTGTCTATTGAATGTATAAATAATGCAATACTAATCTTCTCATGCTAGAAGCGTGAAAAAAAAAAAAACCTTTAGTTGTATTTAAGATTATAAAATTAAGTTTTTTTATTAATTATTTAAATTAAAATTATAAAAAAATATTATCAAATGATTACCAATTAAGTAGAATATTTTGACCAAATTTTTTTTTAAAAAAATTACTAAATCAATTAATCAATTGGCAAAAACAAAATCAATTAAGCCACACTTTACATTCTTGTCCAGTAATTTATTTATTTTTTTCAAAACATTCTTGTCCAATAATAAATGTGGTATATAACCTAAAATTGATATTAGCCACATCTTACAACCTATGTGGAAAGCACGTGCAAATAATTACATAATCTCAATTCTGATAAGTACAAATAATTATTACGTAAAATTTAAATTGTCACAATTTTATTAGTCGAGACCACAAATAAGATGATGTGGTGGAATTTTAAAAAGCATAAGGCGTTGAAAGATTGATCTAGATGCTAAGACTTGTAACGTGCTTATGGAAACTTACTTTGAAAAGCATAAGGCACTGAAAGATTGATCTAGATGCTAAGACTTGTAACATGCTTATGGAAAGTTATTTTTGAGTGTCAATTTTATAGTTCAGTTTAGGGAAAGCCAATGCCACTTAGATTTTTCAAATCTAGACAATTTTGGTGTGATGTGAAACATGAGACAAAGTCTCGAATTCTTTGGCTTTTCAATAGCCATGGCTTTATGGCATCTAGATACTTTTTTTTTTCCAAAACATAAACATTTAGAATGGTGTATTTAGTCTTGTTAACTACTCCCTTTCATTCAAAATAAGTGAAACACTAGGAATATTATACAGACCAAGGCAATAATTAGTTGGTTTTAAATTTAGTAAAAACTTATTTAAAATGGCATAATTACCCTTTAAAAAATTTTATAAACAATTAATTAATAAATCTTTTCTCCCTTCCCAACTTTTCAAGACCACTTAAAAGTCCAACCACTTTAATTAACACTTAGGGATATATATGGAAAAAAGAGTAAAATTACATTGGTTATGTAATTGTTTCACTTATTTTGAAAGACTGTAAAAATTGAAATATTTCACTTATTTTGAATGGGAGGGAATATATATTTGTGGTTTCAAAACAGAATAAATATGTCATTTTAATAGATGTGGATAATTTGAATAATTAAATAAGAGCAGGGAGGGAGGATACTATCTTACAACAAATATTAGGTGCAAATTTTGTTAAAATTTTTTCAAATTTTGCAGAAATTCAATGGCTTGGTGGACTCATAAGCACAATTTATTAGAAACCAAGATGACTATAATTATTGTCACCCCTTTCAACATCCAAGTCCTCTAGCAAATATAATATTCCCAAATTCAAATCTGTGCTTAACCACTTCGCAGGTTCCCAAATTCAAGGGAAACGCAACTCAAAAATGCCTTTGCAATATATTTTGAATACGTATAATAGTATACAAGTGGCGCATAATGGTAAAATGTATTTTCCTTATTAATTAATATATAAAGAAATTCTCATTTCCACCTTGATTATATCTTTTCATTGGCACTAATTAATAAGCTCTAATATTTGTCTCTCTGTACCATGGTTTTTAAACCGAGCCGTTCAATAAACCGTTTGGATGTCCGGTCGACGGATCAATCGGTTCAATCGGTTGAGCCGATCGGTCGATTCAATGTAGGTGTGCCTAATGGGATTGGGAAACATGTGTCTGACAGACGTGATAATGGCTGAATAAATCACAAAAATCACGCTATCCCATATCCTTTGGTATCCTTTAAGCAAAAATCACGCACAAAAATTAAACTACTTTAATTTACCCATTTATTGTCGTTTATGGCAAGAACAAAGTGCTCCTGGTCTTACCTTTCTTGACATGTACCAAGATTTTGAATAAAGTTTGAAGGAGATAGGATGGGAAACAAGCAAAGGCCAGCCAGCGGCAATCAATAGATCTGCGAAGGAAGCAAAATGAATGGGTCGAGATTTAGCAATAAAGTTTAGATTTGAGACTAAACCAGTTGTGGGGGATCGATGCGGGCTGACGTCGATATCGACGGTGACTGAGCGGGATAGATGGAGTGGAGCCTTTGAGTTGAGGGAGAAGAGGAAAGATAAGATGGTTTTTGATAGAAAAAAGATAATACAGGTTTGTGATAGAAAAAAAGATAAGACAGTTTAGGGATTTATGTTAGTTTTAAGAATCAGGGATCTTAGATTAGTTTTGATGTAAATTTTTTTTAATCTCAGATTTCCATTTTTTCAGAATTAAAATGTTATTATTTTAAAATTAAATTGACGATTTTATAAAAAAAAAGCCCAAAAACCGGATTTTACCAGTTCTATCGGTTCCGGTTCAGTTCGGTTTAAACGGTCCAATAACGGTTTCATGGAACCGCAGTTTTGTTCCTTTATAGAGCCGAAGTGCTCTTCGGTTGGCGGTTAGATCGGTTGGACCGTCCGGTCCGGTTCGATTTTGAAAACCATGCTCTGTACCGAAAAAAAAAACGGAAGGCCCACCACTTTAAAATAAATTAAATAAATATATTATTAATAAAAAAATAATTATGAGGTATAGAATTATTAATTTTATAATAATTATTGTGGATTTAACAATATCTTTCTATAATTGATAAGAAAAGTTTAATGACTAAAAAGGATACAGATTAAAAATTATTATATTATGATACTAAGGGTATTTATGAAATTTCCAAATTAAAATTTTTGAGAGTTCGTGATTTTATATAAAATATATATATATATATATAGTAAGATAGATATAGATATATATGTTTAGATAGGCGCATAAGGCTTAGATAATAGTATAATTAATTCGCCTTGATTAGGTTAATGTTAGTTTTGTTTTGATGCAGAAGAGGATTAGAACAGAGGAAGAATTAGAAAAGGCTAAAGTACCATTTTTCCCTTTGAATTTGTAGTGTTTGGATGTTTTGCTACCTAAACTTCAATTTTGGACATTTTGTCCCTGAACTGTCAATTTTAGCCTTGCCCCTTGAATGATTTTAGCCTCTGTTGGCCCATGAGTCACAGACGTGACTAATGGCACCGTTATGATGCTGACGTGCGTGACATGTCGAACGGAATTTTGGATGTTTTACCCCCTGAACTTGTATGTTTTGGACGTTTTACCCCTTGAACTTGTATGTTTTGGACGTTTTATCCCCTGAATTTTAACTTTGTACGTTTTCCCTCCTAAGCAACAATAACTTCAATTCAGATTTGACTTAATGTATGTTATTTAGGGGGTAACGGAGGCTCAAATTGAGAGTTCAGAGAGCAAAATGTCCAAAATTGAAATTCGGAGCAATCCAAACGCTACAAATTTAAGCGGAAAAATGACACTTAAACCAATTAGAAAAGGATTGTAACAAAAGGTTAGGACTTAGGTCTTGGGAAGAGATGCAGATTAAAGATTGTGCAACTGCAAAGCCCAAATCAAGAGCAAAATTCCCGTACCTCCGCGAATTGATAAAAACTTCAATCACAATAATTTTTGCTGGTTACAAACATGAGACAATAAACCCAATTATAACTCATCAAAGACGCAAACACTACAGTGAGGTACCGTCCCGAATTAGATAACTCTCATCCTCGATTATAAACAAATAAATGAAAATCAAACCAACTTTTTTTTTTTTGGAATTTTCTCTCAAACTCCTAATTGTCTGATAATTTTCGAACATCGATGGGAGGCACTGGAGAGCCGACGGAGGTATCCTCGGTGGTGGCATTGCTCTGCCTACCTGCAGCTTCCTTCGTAACAGGGCAGATGTTTTACATTAATGGAGGGTTTACTTTGAATGGTCCCTTCTTCCCATTCCCATCGAACATCTCTTAAAAAGTGAAAACAACTTTGATAATAATTCATCTCAGACTTAACAGGATGTTCTTTGTAGTTTGCTTGTACTTCCCTGTTTCTATGTGTCAAATTTTGGGGTGCTGTTATGATTTATGTAATGATTCAATTGTAAATAAGAAGGAATTGATATTAACACTATGATTTTCATGGCTTATGAACGAAGATAAAATAAAATTTAGTGTCATGGCTTCCTGTGAGAGAGTAATAATATCTGTAGCCTAAATTAATGTGGCAGTCAACTCATGAGCTTTTCTTGATTGACAAAATAGTACCGAGAAGGAATGCTGAAAAGGAGGAAGCAGAGGAAGCATTTTGCTGGCTAAATAGGCTGCATGAAGTTGGTTTCATTAAGGCCATTATTATATTTTGCGATTTATTGAAGAACAGGAGAATTTCAAAATAGATGAACGATTAAAAAAAATATATATCTTCCCAAATAGTCAAGACACATATTTTGTTTCTTGTGATTTATTAAAGAGTACAAGAGCGTTCAAATTGACAAGAAATGATCAAAAAAGCTGATGCAAAATAGCCAAGACATATTTGGTTATCTTTAACATGGTTGCATTGAGACCGTTGAAGTCATCCAAAGGAGTATTTTGGCAGTCAGTAACATTGCCAATAACATATTGAAGACTTTGGTACGATTTATCAAACTTCAACTCATCAAAGGCTCTGAGGCTGTCCTGCATGGAATTCACACTATCATTATAGCTATCGCGGCAAACTACAGCAAACCCCCAAGATGGGTAATCAGGTTGATTACCCACAGATTACCCACACTATCAATATAGAAATCGCGGCAATTTCTGGCGTTCCGAGCTGTTATCTCCAAGGCAATCCTGGCAAGCCCTGTTAAGTTGGAGGTGAAGCTTCGAGGATCTGATTCCAACAGTGAGATGCAGTCTTGAGGATTCTCTGTCTTGCTACAAACCGTTGCTATTAAGGCCTTCCCTGTTTCCTGACCTATTGATGTCAAACATTGGTTCAGGACAATGAGAGGAATTAGAGTCATGATTATGGTTAACAGGGGAAATTGAGTAGCCAATTTTTTTTTTGTATAAGAAAAGAATATTAGTATCAAAATGAAGATGCTTCTTATATCATATGTATCTGCAATCAAAATGGGTCATTTGTTTTAGTTATGGAAAACATTTATCAGCATTGACCAAGACTGGGGTTGGTGAATCTGTATCTGCAATCACAATCTTAGTAATTATTACCATTTTTTTTGAAGTAATAATTATTATTACCATTTTAAAGCTAATGTTAATTTGGATGATTATTTTCCTTTCTTTTTTGTACTATCCATTGATTTTTACAATAAGATTCACCTAAAAAATCACAAAGTCAATTCTGATAAACGCTTTCCATAACTATAAAATTACCCAAATTTCACTAATTTTTAAGCAAGGCCTCTTTTACAAACTTCAATTTCGACAGTATTTAAAATTTCCGTAGTCCTTGGCATTAATTGCTTATATATGGCCCAAGAGGAGGAGGAAAAAAGAAAAAAGAAAAAAGTAAAAAAAAAAAAAAAAACCATGGCATTGCTTATACTATATCTTAACTACTATTAATCATAGGTGTAGTCTCCCGTACACTAGTTAGGTTATGTTTGCCTATAATTGTGGTACATCCGATAATTGTGGTTCTTGGATAATTTTTATCTTGACCGTTGGATATGTGAATTTTAACTTGTTAAATCGGTTTTAAAAACCTGTTGGAATGAATTTATACGTTGTAATCCATGATAAACATTTACAATTTTTTTATTTCAACCGTTGATATTATATGTTTGTTGTAGCAATTCTCTATGCAAAATTGGTCTAGTTGAATTCTGTGACTTCCGTTGATGATCAATTTTTTTTTTTATAAAAGTCGAATATTATTAAAACATGAAAAGGTAGGTGATTAGTACATAGATAATCATAAAATGCGAATAAAGGAAACAACACCAACAAGGAATCGGAAATTATTGATTTGATTTGGCTGCAAGAATTGATACCGAATGAGGTTAAATTCTAGGATAATTCTTTTTGGAGTAATTATTAGGTGGATCAGGTTCATCATGTCATTCGTGGTCCCGACTAATAAAATTTTGACAAATTAGATTTTTTCCTACAATTTCTAAAACCCTAGCCAATTAATATCCTAAATTTAGGGACTTACCCTGTAAATCTCATCTGATGAAACTAGAGGCTAATGCTAAATTCGTGCCTAAATTTTAGGAAGAAATCTGATTTGTCAAAATCTTATTGGTCGGGACCACGGATGTCGTGGTGGACCCGGTCCACCTAATAATTTCTCTTCTTTTTGACCCTGCAAATTGTCGAGAAATTATTAGGTGGACCGGGTCCACCACGTCATCTGTGGTCCCGATCAATAAGATTTTGACAAGTTAGATTTCTTCCTAAAATTTAGCACCAGGTTTAGCCCTTAGTTTCACTAGATGAGATTTACAGGGTAAGCCCCTAAATTTAGGACATTAATTGGCTAGGTTTTAGAAATTGTAGGAAAAACTCTGATTTGTCAAAATTTTATTGGTCGGGACCACGGATGATGTGTTAGATCCGGTCCATCTAATAATCTCTCCAAATTATCCCTCCTAATAATTAAGGTAATAAATTAAATCCAAGTTTAGCCCCCCTAATAAATTAAGGTAATAAATTAAATCCAGATTTAGCCCCTAGTTATAAATATAGAGAGTTTGCAGGGTAAATCCCTTGATTTTAGACTAGTATTGAATAGAGTTTTAGAAAATATAGTAAGTTTTTTAATAACACGTCAGGAGGGTCAAGTGAAGGGACAAATTGGAGGGTCAAGTAGAAATACTCTAAATTCTGTTAGGATCATCCTAAAAAGAGGTGTTTTTTTTAGGATTCCATTAGAATGGTGCCACCTAATCAAATTTGAATCATAATCAAATCCTAATTTACACCCTGCCACACCTAATTAAATTTTTATTAATTACCTTAACCTAATCTTAACCTTAGTTAATATTGAATAATTTTATTAATAAATTTTATTTTTAACTTACTTCTTTTATTTACTTACAACATGGCTTTTTTTTAATAAATTTTGTTTTTGCCGTGACTTTTTTTTTCACATTAAAATTGGTTTTGGCTGTGAAACAATTTTTTTTTCTTTACCAGTGGCAAATTAATTTGATTAGTTTAGAAGAAAGCTAAATTATAAAAAAAAATTGTTTAGTTTTTTCAATTTTTGATTTCTAACTTTTTTTTCGTGTTTGTTAATTTTAATTTTTAACTAAGGATAAGATTATGTTAAGGCAATTAACAAAAATTTAATTAGGTCTGACAAGGTATAAATTAGGATTTTATTATGATTATGATTCAAATTTGATTATGATTATGATTCAAATTTGATTAGGTGGCATCATCCTAATGGAATACTAAAAACACCCATTTTTAAGATGATCCTAATAAAATTTAAACCCATTTCGAATATGTTTGTTGATTGTCCGCATGACCAATTGATTTGCTAGCTTAAAATTACCTTGACATATATATATCTAAAGACCTCGAACTAAACATTTTGAACTAATTAAACTGCTATAGTGTTTTAGATGTCAAAAAAAAAAATGCTATAGTGTTCCCAATAATGAAACTAAAAATGTGTTAGAATTGAACAAAATAATGTGACAGACCCATGCCTACTTTATTCAATTCTTTTCTTAATTTTGGGTAAAGAGAGTTGAGAAAATAAAATTTTCATCATAATATATTCTTTACCCAAACAATTTTTTCCCCGATGAATTTCGTTATAATACATAATACATCTTTACTCAAAGTAGTTCAATATCTATTAGATTCGATTTTTTTTTTTTGTAGTCTCTGGTATTCAATATCTATTCTATTATTATAATGATCATCTCCAAATCATTATATGCTCCATCCCCCCAAAATTTTTTAGTAAAAAAAGATAGTTAAAAAAAAATAAAAATCAGTAACGGTTGAAAGAAAAAAGTGTAAAAGTCTATCATGAGGATTATCACGTACAAATTCATCCTAATAGCTTTTTAAAACCGATTTAACAGGTTAAAAGTCGACATATACAACGATCAGGATAAAAATAGATTTATCCAAAGACCAAAATTACCGGGTGTATTACAATTGTAAACGGGTATACCGAGGAGTACACTTAATGATATTCGTAAAGAAAGCTAGAAGTTTATGCCACTTGTTATATATATTCTGTTTTTCTTCCTCTCTCCCAATATTTACAAAAGAGTAATGTTACTTATCCCTGTTAATTTTAACATTGGTATATCGCGCCTGACGTGGTATGTCGTTATATTAATCCAAAATTTGGAGAAGTTAGTTGAATGTGATGTGCATATATTTATTAATAGAGACTGAAAATTAATCGTTTTAGATAGAAATTGAAATTGAAAAAACCATATTGTTTTGCTATTTTATGTTGTAATATCATTATCACTCAAAAGTTTTGTCGGGATACAAACCTTCGGTAGCTACATCAATTAATTTAGAGTTATGTTGCGTCATACCACAAAGTTTATAATACTCTCATACCCAAGATCTTGGTTAAAGATATCATTAAGCACCTTTACTCGACAAAATGAAATTGTACATATACTTTTCTCTTTTATATTTAATTTCTGTATTTAAATTTATTTTCAAAGAAAACAATGTATATTTAAATATAACTTAACAAAAGATTGGAATTAAAAACAAAAAGATTGTGTGTTGTCTATGGTTTATATGATTTTTTATTATAAAACATATAATATATATATTTGATTTCATTTCAATTTGGCACCTTCAAGATTGAAATCCTGACTCCATCATTGTCACTAGATATATTATTATGATTATAATGAGGCTTCACTTATACCCCTCTAAAAAAATTAAGTATTGTCAATCGTTTTATACTTTTAAATCGTGTATCTTCTTTTTGGAATAAATAACTCATATATAAATTTATTTTGTTCGTATGTTTTGTGGACGAGAAAAAATGTGGAGTAAGCGAGAACTTAAAAATTGCAATATACCCCTAAACTTTTATAAATGTAAATTTAATGAGTATCTTGTCAGTCATTCGGTTATATTAATATATGTATGGGCATCCTTTGTTTTAGAGTGGTACTTGATTAATTGATTGAATAAAGATATTAATATAATCAATTATATAAGGTCCACAAACATTCTTTATTCTAGAGTGGTACTTGATTAATTGATCGATTTATATAAGGTTGCAGTAAAAATGCAATTTAAATGGATTAGTTTTAATATTGTCTCTTGCTATTGTCATAAATCTTAGTAAGCTAACTTTTTAGATATGCAAAACTAAGAAGGTCAAAGAACATGCTTTTATTTGTAAGTAATAGGAAGTGCAAAGATGTAATAGAATATGTTGTTAATTGGATAATAATAGACGCATTGAAGAAAGGGTGGTCTAATTCAGAAGGGAAAAACATAGAACGGTCCATGGTGAATAGATGGGGAAGTAGAAGAAAAATGAAAGAGATGTGAAGGTGGAAACAGAGGGGAGTAATAAAATGTTTGATTTTTGGCAAACTTGAAGATTGATCAGCACTGAGGAGTTGAAAGGAAGCAACAACTGAGTTGGTGAGAGTAAAAAAGAAAGAGGGGGGGGGGGGGGCATTAACTAAAAACAATTAAGGAAAGGAAATGAGTAATTACAAAAAAGGGTAGCAGGAAAAGGAAGGGGGGAAACTCATATATAGAGGGGCTTTTGTCATCCGAAATGTGAGAAAAGACCAAAAAAGCCAAAAGGTGGCACGACATTAATTCTCAATTTGGCCTTTTAGTAATTTCCCTGGTCACTAAAAATAATATATA
>AWUE01021451.1:0-18363 GCA_001974825.2 Corchorus olitorius
AGGGAAGATCAGTGGATATGTGTGAGTGAGAGAGGGAAGATTCCCCGAATGAGGGTAGCTGAATTCTGTTTCTTCTTCTTTTTTGGGTTCCATGAACCAACGGATTCCCCTCCCCTATTTTGCTCTAACCATTTTTTTTGTCTTTTTTGCAGGCTGTTGAAGATGATAAGAATGGGCTGGCCAAGAATCTTTGACTCCTCCTCCACTCAAGGTAATTTCTTTTTCTCTTAGTAGCTAACTGTTCTAGCTTAGCTCCTCTGTTTTGAATGCATTGGCCTTCTATGTATCCCGGCCTTTGATTTTCAAATGAATAGCCGTGATGAACTGTTTGTCCCTTGATAATTGGTATATGGTTCATGTGTGCAGGAGGTCGACAAGCTCAATCAAAGGTATCTAAGGCAAGTTAATTGATCATTGGAACCATTTTAAGGAAACACAAAGTGCTTGAAGAACAAGGGCCAACTTATAAGGGAAATGAGGTGCACAAGGTAGTGTGGAGTTATTGCCTCCCATTCATATGTTTTGAACCTAAGGAAATAAAATCTTTTTGTATTTTTGCTTTTTCCACTTTTTTGTATTTTTTAATAACAATGCTATATTACAACTATTTAGTAGCAAATTGTAAATGTAGATTCTACTTGTGCTATATTATGTGAAAATGCCTAATTAAATTTGTCCACTTTTTTGTATTTTTTAATAACAATGCTATATTACAACTATTTAGTAGCAAATTGTAAATGTAGATTCTACTTGTGCTATATTATGTGAAAATGCCTAATTAAATTAGTTTTCCCAAAATGATTTTATGAGTGCTTAATGCTAAATCACCAATTATCCACTAAAACTATGATGCATGCCCATGCAATTTAATTAAAATTACCAAGAAAAATAAAAGAATTTTCTGTGATTTTCAAATTTCCAATTTTTTTGTATTTTTTGAATGCAATCAAACATATGTGTAGTGCTAAAACCCAAAAATGCATATGGATTAACCAAATTGCTAATTGAAATCAACATGGAATAAGCAAATGTAACTTCTAAAAAATGGGATATACTAAATGCAACTCAAATAAAGATCATGCTAATCAAAAAGAGGATTGCTAACTATGAACTAGTAAGTGATCATAATGCTTCCTTTGTAACTTAAGAAATAAAAGATTAAAATGCAACAATGCTAAATGAAACTAAGCTCTGAAATATGCAAAAATGTCAAAGGTGCTCATACTAAAAAAAAATTTGGGTTTTTCAAATGCAACCTAGATGACTAAGAAATGAATTAGCTAATCTAAATTAAATGTGAACTTAAAATGACCAAAATGCCCCTGGATGACTCTAATGCCCAAATAAGAAATGAATTAATTTAAATTAAAGGATGCAGGATAAGAATGGGTGTCTACAGCTGCCCCTCTTTGTGTGCTTTCTAATTATCAGGAAGTGTGCAAAAGAGTAGTTTGTATGCTTTCTGAGAGTTAGAAAGTATGCAAAGACGTGGACACCAATTTTATCAAATAGAGAAAATAAAACAAGAACTGGAAAAGAATCCCAAAATAAGAAACTCGAATCAGCCTCCGAAAATGAAATTTGAAGCAAAGAGATCCTGGAATAGGATCTTGAAACTAACTGATGAAAGCAACAATTCTGAATATGATTCCGAAATTAACCGATAAGCAATGATCCTAGACCAGGATCGAAATAAAACTAACCAAGCAGTAATGCTAAATCGTGACTGAAATATAACTGATAAAGCAATGATCAAGAATCAAATAAATTAAAGTAGTAATCCTAAATCAGGATTGAAATCAACTCATAATGCAATAATCCTACATCGGGATTAACTGATGAAGCAATGATCCTAAACCAGGATTAAAATAAAGCAATGATCCTCAACCAGGATTAAAATAAAGCAATGATCCTCAACCAGGATTAAATAAAGCAATGATCCTCAACCAGGATTAAAATAAAGCAATGATCCTCAACCAGGATTAAAATAAAGCAGTGATCCTCAACCAGGATTAAAATAAAGTAATGATCCTCAATCAGGATTAAAATAAAGCAATGATCCTCAACCAGGATTAAAATGAAGCAATGATCCTCAACCAGGATTAAAATGAAGCAATGATCCTTAATCAAGATTAAAATAAAGCAATGATCCTCAACCAGGATTAAAACAAAGGAAAGATCCTCAACCAGGATTAAAATGAAGCAATGATCCTCAACCAGGATTGAAATAAATTGATACAACAATGATCCTAAACCAAGATCGAAAATAAATTGACAAAGTAGAATAGTTCCTGAAGAAAATATAAAATGCCTGGAGGTCCTATCAATGCAAACTTTAAATTGAGACCTTAAACAAGGATCTTAAACATGAATTTTTGATGAAAAACTTGATGAAATCAAATGGTACCTGGAGGTTTTATCAATTGCCCGGAGGACTTATCAGAATTAATACCCAGAGGTTTCTGAAATTGTGCCTGGAGGTTTCTGAATTTGTGCCCGGAGGACTTACAAGTGCAAACCCTGAATTGAGAAGAAAAACTTGATGAAATCAAATGGTACCCGGAGGTTTTACCAATTGTCCGGAGGACTTATCAGAATTAATATCCGGAGGTTTCTGAATTTGTGCCCGGAGGACTTACCAATGTAAACTCTGAATAGAGACCTTGACCAAGGATTTTAAACTTAAATATGAACTTTTAATGACAAACTTGATGAAATGAAATGATACCCGGAGGTTTTATCAATTGCCCGGAGGACTTGTCAGAATTAATACCCGGAGGTTTCTGAATTAGTGCCCGGAGGACTTACCAACGCAAACTCTGAATAGAGACCTTGACCAAGGATTTTAACTTAAACATGAATTTTTGGTGAAAAACTTGATAAAATGAAATGATACCCGGAGGTTTTATCAAATGGAAATAAGCTTAAATTGAGCCTACTTGGAAGTAAGGCTTGACTCATATGGAAACGAGCTTGGCTTGTAGAAAAACCTATATGGCTTGGATGAAACCAAGGCTTAAACTGACTCATATGGAAACGAGTTTGGCTTGTGGAAAAGCCTATGTGGCTTGGATGGAACCAAGGCTTAAACTGACTCGTATGGAAACGAGTTTGGCTTGTGGAAAAGCCTATGTGGCTTGGATGGAACCAAGGCTTAAACTGACTTGTATGGAAACGAGTTTGGCTTGTGGAAAAGCCTATGTGTCTTGGATGGAACCAAGGCTTAAACTGACTCGTATGGAAACGAGTTTGGCTTGTGAAAAAGCCTATGTGGCTTGGATGGAACCAAGGCTTAAACTGACTCCTATGGAAACGAGTTTGGCTTGTAGAAAAGCCTATGTGGCTTGGATGGAACCAAGGCTTAAACTGACTCGTATGGAAACGAGTTTGGCTTGTGGAAAAGCCTATGCATTCGGATGGTACCGATGCAAAATTTTGAAAATTGAATCTGAATCATGTGGAAGTGATTTTGGAAGAAAATACCTTTGGAAAATAACTCTGAATCTGATGTTGTAATTAAAAACTTCTAGATTGATGAGGAAAGAGGACCAATTTGCGGTCAACTTTGATAACTTGAAAAATAACCCCGAGTCTGATGTTGTGATTGAAACCTCTGGACTGTTGCTTTGAATCTTTGCTTTCTTGATTTTGCTTCATTTCTGTTTTTCTTGATTTATCCTTGGATTTGCTTTCTTTTCCACTTTGACGCTTTCATGCTTGCTACAAATGTAATCCTGCTATTTTGAAACCTTAAATTGCTTGAACTCCATTCAAAATTTGTGATTTTGTCTTTGCATTCCAAGCTCTGGTTGTCTTCTTTCCTTACATGTACCTGTCATGAATGTATGATGATGCATTGCCCCAATGCATGCATGTATGCATGAGTGTTCATGAATGCAGAGAATGTATGATGAATCACTTTAAAGAAGAATGATGTCCAATTAACTTCCCTTTTTGATCAAATGCCCTTTTATCCACCACTAGACTTTGAACCTGACTTAGAGAGAATCTGCTTCAACTGGAAGTCTTGACTTGTTAATCGCATGTTTAATCCCTTTTTGAAACCTGTCACTGTTCAAAACAACTTTACAAGAAATCATCATTTCCGAATGATCATAACAAATATTATCTCAAAAATGCTATGCATGCAACATGTATTGCCCCCATTATTCAGACCATTAATTCTTTACAAACAAACCTTGTGAAAATTTCAATTCAATATCAAGAGACTTGCTGAACACCATTCAGAATGCCCCTTAATCAAAGAACTTCGACAATTTGGAAGTAATCGGCGTACTTCACCCTTGGCTCACAAATGGAATGCAATTATATTATCAAAAATTCATTTTCTAAAAGTCATTTCATTCATCATTTCTTTTAAACACAATCAAATCAACTAACCGGTCGTCAGCAATCATAAAAATAATATCCCAACAAACTCCTAACTAAGTAGATAGGGTAAGTAGGGGTCGATCCCACAGAGAAGGTTGCTAGAATTAATCCGAAAATTCAATCCTTAAAATCTCTCAAAACAAAACACAGAAAGCAGAGGTTGAAAGAAAGCAATTAAACAGAAAACAATTAAACTAGGAACAAAACAAGTAAATTAAATCTAAGTCTATGGCAGATAAGAAAGAAAACAATAATTAAGGGCATACTTCTTCACCAATGGTAGAAAACAATCAAATTAATTATGGGTCCTCGATTTAAAAGATAAATTCAATATTAAATTCATGATGATAACTGGTCTAGGGAAAATCCTAACATGCTATTTAGATAAGATTAGCCGTCAAGCCTTAAATTATCCCTTTCTCCTCTTAACTAATCAATTAGCCGTCAAGCCTTAAAGATTTGCTAGGATTCAAAGCATTAAGATCAACTTTTATTAGTTCTTTCACACATGCTTAATAAAATAAAACCATACAACAACCAGATAAATCTGATCACTAGCATGCAAACCCAATTAACCTCGTCGGTGAGCGTGGTTAACTCGCTACATACAATCAAACTCAAGAGTCAACCGTTGTTGTCTGATCTAGCCAACAATCTCTCAAATTACCTCTTTAGTGGCCACAATAAATCAATAAAAATCAAGATTGTAGAATTAAAACAGAGTTTAACATGCTATCTATCAAGAATAAAATACCAAATTATAAGAACAGAAATCTCACCATATTTAATTGATTGAATTCACCAAAGGATCAAAAGTATTAGGAATTTAGCTACTCATGGATATGGGAAAATCCATGAGCGGCATAAGAGTACTTACAGGACTATGGAGGGGCGAAATCTCCTTGCAAAATAGCTAGGTATGTTGCACCCCTCTATGGCTAGAGAGGGTGGCGGCACCCTTGCCTAAAAAACTAGAAGAAAAAACTTAAAGAAAATAAATTATCTATGTGAAAATATTTTTGGTGTCTAAAGTATGTGATTTGTGTTACATGAGGTGGCTATTTATAGTGGAAATAACCCTAGGTAATCCAATTCTAAGTAGGAAAGGAGTCTAGGACGTTTTAGGGTCTAACTTAGACTCTAAGTTAGATTAAAAGTCATCCTAGAACCAAAATCCTAGTCAAAATAGGATCCTGAAAAATCCTGAATTCGTGCAGGGACTTCGACGGCACTTTTGGGCTTGAAAACGACAGAACTGGGTCTTGGACTTCAAAGGATAGTTGTAGATCTCAGAGTTAGCTTTCCAACGAGTACTCATGGGCTTCAAACGGAGGTCTGAGCAGAAAGTTATGAGTTTTCTACCAAAACTGCGCGGAATCCTAATCCTGTCAGGACTAGAAGCGGAAATAAGCGGAAATTGGATATCTCCTTGAATATAGGCGGCATTAATTGGGATTTTAACTTCAATTATGCCCTTATATGGGCTGAGTATCTTCCCATATAGAATATCAAAAATTCCAAAGCTTAAAGGCTTATCCATGGCTTGTCTTCAATCCTTCACAATTAAAGCTCCAATCTTCAATTCTTGCTCTTGAAATAATTCTTCAAAAAGTCTTCAAGTCTTCAAGTTATCTTCAAATGGTCTTCAAACACAAACTTCGAATCTCCAAATCTATGCTCAAAATTTCTTTGCTCAAATATGTGTAAAAAGTCATCAAAATAGCTCCAAAAATAGTGAAAAATAACAAATTCTTAATTTCACATCACTTAAAGACTCAAAACACAAATATTATCAAAATAACATATATTTAAGTATAAATGGGTCCAAAAACATAGTAAAATAGCCATAAAATAGGGTCTAATTTAGCTCGATCATATTTCCCCACACTAAATCTTTGCTAGTCCCTAGCAAACTAGTGTAGAAAACTATGAAAATCACTAAACTTGAACACCTAAAAACAATCCTATAATCCTAAACTAATGCAAATCAAAATTTAAACCTTTCAAAAACTTTGAATGCATACACATATTAAGGATTAATGCAATTACGAAATCAAAATAACAAAGAATCATAAGAGCACTTAATTCAAAAGATCAAAAGATAACAAGCATCTTTATTCTTAAGTAACCATAATTAAAGTAGTTCTAATCACTTACCATTCATTAAATCCTATAACTACTTCTTTCCATAATTATGTCTTCATCTTTATCTCCATTACTCAAAGGAACGCATATCATGGATACAAGTCAAGGGTTTTTTTTGTGTGGGTTATGATAGATTTTCAAAGGGTAATTGATTTTTAGAAAATTGAGGTTACTAACCTCGAAGTGTTCATGATTTGGGGTTACTAACTCCCATTTTTGAGGCTACTAGCACTCTAGAAGGACTCCTTTTTATTTTTTCAGAGGGACAATATTTCTGCAATTCCATGCCTCTTATCCTCTTTCCAAGGGTTACTAACTCCTTTTGTTAAAGAAAAGAGTGACAACAATGAATTTTTTTTTTAAAGTATGCAGAAATACCTCTTCTCCTCTTGCATGAAAGCACTTCTTTTTGAAAACAATTTTCTTAACTACCCTTTTATATAAGTAGTCCCCCACACTTGTTCTTGACATATCCATAACATACTTTCATAATTGTAATCTCAGTAAAAATTAAACACAAGTTCTAGAAATAGATAATCATAGAAATAATGAACAATATGCTTTTATCACATACTCTAATTATACCTAATTCTAAGAAATAAGATATCATGCTATAAATCAATCAATCAAATAAAACTTTTCTAACAATTCTAAGCATTCTTCAATCATAATTAAATCAAATCACTCAATACATGCATGAAATTCAAAATTTTCAAAAAAATTATGGCATATTTTAATTAAGATTATGATCAATATGCGTGCAGACTCCCTATTAAACTAGACTCTCTCCCCCACACTGAAAAGACACATTGTCCTCAATGTGGAAACACATATGAGATTAAAACAAACAATTGATATTATGCATGCTCATGTGGTTTATTTAAATGCATGAAAATAAAAACTAACACTAACAATTAATTCACATCAAAGAATAGGCAAGCAATCAAAGCAATAATCAATCAAGACAAAATAATGCAAGGAAAATTAAAAAGATAAAGTTTAAAGAAAGCTTCTCTGTTTGTAGGCATAAGCTCCATCATTACTTCTAAAACTGGACTCCTTTCGAATTCATCTTGCACTCGTCCAAATTAAGCTCCATTTACTCTCCTTTGATTCTTCATGTGAAATCATTGGGTTGCCTCCCAATAAGCGCCTTTCTTTAATAGTCTTTGGCTAGACTGCCTTAAAGAAATTATTCTTCAAGGGTGAAGGAATTATGGGTATATTCCTTCAACAATTCCACAATGATCTTGAGAGTATCATTGATTGCTTTGAGAACTTCAAGTTGAACTTTATCAGACTTGAAATCATCAAAGTTGATGTGGCGGCTAGGAATAGTAATGACATGGGCATGGTCGGTGGTGGCACGGGCTTAACTGGTGGTGGCACGGTGAATGGCCGGTTGTGGCTTGGTAGTGGCGCGACTTTGGGCGGATATGGCCTGGTAGGAGCATAAGATGGCGCGGCAATGGCCTGTCCTAACCAGGTGGGGTGCACGGAGGATGCAGCGCTGGCCGGGCATGGCCGGGCACTTGACTCGGCTGTGGCCGGTCCTAGCCGAGCATGAAGCACGGCTGGTGCAGTTGGTACCGGGCATGGCCGGGCACTTGGCTCGGCTGGAGCCTGGAATGGCGCGGAAGAAGGCAAGGATGGCACGGAGGAAGGCATGGCTAGCCGGACGTGGTGCGCTGATGGCTGGGCAGGTGGTGCAGAGGGTAGCGCTGGTGGCCGGGCAGATGGCTCGGGTGACCGGGCCATGGCCGGGCATGTAGCTTGGTGCGGCTCGGTAATGGCCGGTCCTATCCGGGCATGAGGCACGGATGGCGGGCCATAGCCGGGCATTGGCCGGCTGAATTGGCTCGATCATGGCCTTGAGCGTCTTCCTCTGGTTCCTTGGCTTCCATCTTCTGCTTTTCTCCTTGTGGCTGAACTCCATGCTTGTTCGCTTCTTGCTCTTCCTTTGAGGTTGAAAATTTCGTCCTTCGAGATAGTTCTTCAAGTGCAGAGTATGCATTCTCTAGGGTTCTCTTGGACAACGGGATGCGACTAAAGGAATCAACAAGAACTCGATCTTTAAGTCCTAATCCTCCATAGAAGATTTGGATTAGAATTCTTTTTTTGAATCCGTGTTGAGGGCAATCGACACAGAACTTTTTAAATCTCTCCTAGAATTGGTGGAAATTCTCGTTGTAGCGTTGTCGAATGTCTTTTATCCTTTGTCTTCCTCTGGAAAACTGATCAGGCTTTGTCGGTGATCCTTTAGTGGCTTTCTTCTTAACACTTTTAACACTCACAACACAAACAAACTTGTTAGAGTTCAATGGCGATTGAGATGAAATTCTAGGGTGGATTATATCACCATCGAATTCCATGGTCAATGAACCATCGAATACATCAATCTTAGTATGGGAAGTTCTTAAGAAGGGTCTTCCTAATAAAAGAGGACATTGATCTTTTGAATATTCCATCTCCATAACAAAGATGTCAATAGGAAAAATCAAGTGTTCAACTTGAATTAAGACATTCTCTAGAATACCTTTGGGATGAACCAAAGATCCATCAGCTAACTGCAGAATCACATCAGTATTTTTCAAAGGACCAAGATTTAAAGATTGATAAAAAGAAGAAGACATAACGCTTAAAGATGCACCTAAATCTAGCATAGCATTCTCTATAACACTTCTTCCAAAAGTACAAGTAATAGAAAACATACTTGGATCCTTGCACTTAGGAGGTAAACTCTTTTGAAGCACAACAGAGACATCAACTCCAGCACTTACCTTACCTTGTAACCTCTTCTTGTTGGTACAAAGTTGCTTAAGTAACTTTGCATAATTTGTAATTTGTTGAATAGCCTCAAGAAGTGGGATGTTGACCTCAACTTTTCAAAGTATCTCCAAAATATCTTGATCATCATCTTCTTTCTTTGACTTCTTCAATCTTGATGGAAAAGGGATGGCAGCATCTACCTTGTCGGCGACAATCTTCTTGTCTTTCCCCATGGTGGTTGCGCCATCTTTTCTGGGTTCATCTTTGATCTGGATTTCTTTGTCAGGCACTTACGATTCTTGTTTGGTGTAGCTCAGCTCTCCTTCATCTTGTGCGACATGGGTTGGATAAGGGTTATCCAACTCTTTTCCACTCCTTAAAGTGATTGCACTTACATTCTCCTTAGGAGGTACCTTTGGTTGTGATGGGATCCTGTGTTGACCTTGTGTCTTGAGTTCACTCATGTCACTAGCCAATTGACTGATTTGTTTTCACATCATCTCCATAGCTTCTCTTATTTGTTGCATCTCGACAGCTTGGGAAGATTGTTGAAGATTAGGCCTTTGATAACTCATTGGCCTTCCTTGATAGTTACCTTGGTTCCCATATTGTTGACTTGGTTGCTCGGCTTTCCAATAAGGTTCAGGCTTCCTTTGATATGCTCATTGCATTCCAACAGCATTGACTTCTTGCACGGTGTGTTCCAAAGAAGGGCACTTATCAGTGTAGTGTCCTTGTTTACAAATACCACAAGCCTTAGGCACACTTGAAAAAATTGTTTTGAATAAATCAGTGAGCGCAGCGACTTGTTGATTTGTTTCTTGAAGTTGTTGCTCCAGTGAGGTGGAATGGGCAGAGACTTCATTGATTCTTCTTGTATCGCCTTCTCGAGATCCAAATTATTGAGTGTTGGCAGCCATGTTCTCCACTAAAGTCCAAGCATCGGTAGGGGTTTTGTCTATGAAATCTCCTCCACTTGCAGAATCTATGGAAGACCTGTCAAACGGGAGTAGTCCTTCATAGAAGTATTAGATCAGCAACTGTTCAATGATTTGATGATTGGGGCAGCTCGCACATAGTGTCTTGAAACGTTCCCAATATTCATGCATTGTTTCTCCATGGCGTTGCTTAATTCCACAAATCTCCTTCCTTATACTTGATACTTTGTGAGCAGGAAAGTACTTTTCCAAGAATAATTTCTTAAGGCTCGTCTAAGATGTGATTGAACCAGTTGGTAAGAGGTACAACAAATCTTTTGCACAATCCACAAGAGTGAACGAAAAAGTTCTTAGCTTGAATTGGTCTTCAGTGATACCTTGAATATTTGTTGATGTGCAGACAATCTGGAAATCCGTCAGATGTCGGTGAGGATCTTCTCCAGACAGACCATGAAATTTGGGTAAAATCTGAATAAATCCAGATTTAATCTCAAAATTTGCAGTCATATCTAGGTATCTAATTGCTAAGCGTTGTGTATTGACGTTTGGTGCAGAAAGCTTTCTTAGGGTTTTAGGTTCTTCGTTTGCGATGTCTTGTGACGATGTTGAAGCAGCAAATCTAGGAGAACTTGATTGAAAACTCGAATTGGATGACTCCTCTTCTTTGCTTTCTCCTTCCTTAGTGAAAACAATGTTCTTTCTGGCTCTGGATGAAATTCAAAGTCTTCTTTACCACTACTTCTTGTCTTTGGCATGCAGCTTCCTAGAAAAACTCAAAAGAAAATTTGTTAGTAGTAAAAGTTCTTAAACAAAAATTAAAATTAAAAACAGAAAATAAAAGAAAAATATTTTTTTATGACGCAGAGACAGAATTTTTTTTAAAAAATAAAAACGCAAAAACTTTTTTTTTTCTTAACGCGAAACACAAAACAGAATTTTTTTTTTCAAAAAAAACGCAAACACAAAAAATTAAAAACGCAGAAACAACAAAATTTTTTAGAAAAAACGCAGAATTTTTTTTTTTAGAAAAAACGCAGAATATATATATTTTTTAGAGAAAACGCAGACACAAAGAGAAAATTCCCAGGATTCGTCTTCAGATGAGTCTATTTTCCTTCCCCGGCAACGGCGCCAAAATTTATGACCGGTCGTCAGCAATCATAAAAATAATATCCCAACAAACTCCTAACTAAGTAGATAGGGTAAGTAGGGGTCGATCCCATAGAGAAGGTTGCTAGTCTTAATCCGAAAATTTATCCTTAAAATCTCTCACTTTAAATCTCTCTAAACAAAACACAGAAAGTAGAGGTTGAAAGAAATCAATTAAACAGAAAACAATTAAACTAGGAACAAAACAAGTAAATTAAATCTAAGTCTATGGCAGATAAAAAAGAAAACAATAATTAAGGCCATACTTCTTCACCAATGGTAGAAAACAATCAAATTAATTATGGGTCCTCGATTTAAAATATAAATTCAATATTAAATTCATGATGATAACTGGTCTAGGGAAAACCCTAACATGCTATTTAGATAAGATTAGCCGTCAAGCCTTAAATTACCCCTTTCTCCTCCTAACTAATCAATTAGCCGTCAAGCCTTAAAGATTTGCTAGGATTCAAAGCATTAAGATCAACTTTTATTAGTTCTTTCAGACATGCTTAATAAATAAAACATACAACAACCAGATAAATCTGATCACTGGCATGCAAACCCAATTAACCTCGCCGGTGAGCGTGGTTAACTTGCTACATACAATCAAACTAAGGCGTCAACCGTTGTTGTCTGATCTAGCCAACAATCTCTCAAATTACCTCTTTAGTGGCCACAATAAATCAATAAAAATCAAGATTGTAGAATGAAAACAGAGTTTAACATGCTATCTATCAAGAATAAAATACCAAATTATAAGAACAGAAATCTCACCATATTTAATTGATTGAATTCACTAAAGGATCAGAAGTATTAGGAATTTAGCTACTCATGGATTTGGGAAAATCCATGAGCGGCATAAGAGTACTTACAGGACTATGGAGGGGCGAAATCTCCTTGCAAAATAGCTAGGTATGTCGCATCCCTCTATGGCTAGAGAGGGTGGTGGCACCCTTGCCTAAAAAACTAGAAGAAAAAAACTAGAAGAAAAGAAATTATCTATTTGAAAATATTTTTGGTGTGTAAAGTATGTGATTTGTGTTACAGGAGGTGGCTATTTATAGTGGAAATAACCCTAGGTAATCCAATTCTAAGTAGGAAAGGAGTCTAGGACGTTTTAGGGTCTAACTTAGACTCTAAGTTAGATTAAAAGTCATCCTAGAACCAAAATCCTAGTCAAAATAGGATCCTGAAAAATCCTCAATTCGTGTAGGGACTTCGACGGTACTTTTGGGCTTGAAAACGAGAGAACTAGGTCTTGGACTTCGAAGGAAAGTTGTAGATCTCAGAGTTAGCTTTCCAACGAGTACTCATGGGCTTCAAACGGAGGTCTGAGCAGAAAGTTATGATTTCTCAACCAAAACTGCGTTGAATCCTAATCCTGTTAGGACTAGAAGCGGAATTAAGCGGAAGTTGGATATCTCCTTGAATATAGGCGGCATTAATTGGGATTTTAACTCCAATTATGGCCTTATATGGGCTCAGTATCTTCCGATATAAAATATCCAAAATTCCAAAGCTTAAAGGCTTATCCATGGCTTGTCTTCAATCCTTTGCAATTAAAGCTCCAATCTTCAATTCTTGCTCTTGAAATAATTCTTCAAAAAGTCTTCAAGTCTTCCAATTATCTTCAAATGGTCTTCAAACACGAACTTTGAATCTCCAAATCTATGCTCAAAATTGCTTTGCTCAAATCTGTGTAAAAAGTCATCAAAATAGCTCCAAAAATAGTGAAAAATAACAAATTCTTAATTTCACATCACCTAAAGACCCAAAACACAAATATTATCAAAATAGCATATATTTAAGCATAAATGGGTCCAAAAACATAGTAAAATAGCCATAAAAATAGGGTCTAATTTATCTCTATCATCAACCTTCATTCAAAACAATTTGAGTCAACACTGGTAATTTGGACATATGGTTCAAGAAGTGAATGAAAGAATATCATCAAGGGTATGATTTCAATGAACTGGCTTCTTCTGGTTAAGCTGAACTGTTTGGTGACTTTGCCTTTTTTTATTACCCATGAGTTAAGCAACTCATTCATCCAATATAGGTCTCATTTCTGAGTGCTTTTTATTGAGAACTTCAAGAGACTTTGCGGATTCCCATTATTGCTCTAGACTGCCCTTTCGAGTTTTCACCCTAGAGCTCTATTCTTTCCTTTTTTCTTTTTTTTTCATTTTCCATTTTTTGTGCACTTGAAAACTCCAAATTAACCCGAAAAACTCTTTTTAAAAGTTTTGACCAAAACATTTTGCAAAAGGGACTATTTTTGTTGTGGATCGGTCTCTTCTCGAACATCCTCACTTGATCAAGGATGGACTTTCATTAGGCACGTAATGTAGGCTAAGGTTCTGGGTTGCCAAAGAAAGGATATAAGGGCTCAAAGATGTGTTTGAGGGTATTTGAATCAAGGATCATTTTCTATCACGTGAAGGATCTTATCATACCAATTGTCCTTTGCTCCATCAATCAATTCTCTTTTTATTTTGATTTGATTTTTTTTATTATTTTTATTATTTTTTGATTTTTGATTTTTGATTTTTGATTTTTGATTTTTGATTTTTGATTTTTGATTTTTGATTTTTGATTTTTGATTTTTGATTTTTGATTTTTGATTTTTGATTTTTGATTTTTGATTTTTGATTTTTGATTTTTTGATTTTTTGATTTTTTTGATTTTGATTGAATTTCTTGATGGAGTGGACTCAATCACTATCGGGATGCCCCATTCAATTATTGAATGCAAACCCGTTCTTTCAAGGCTGATCCTTCTTTACCTTTGCCCCCCAGTGTGGAGGGTGATCCTTGATTAGGGTTTATTTGAAAAGAAATCAATTAGGCTCAAAGGGAGACAACAATGGATATTTTTCTACAAGTGAAGGGAATATGAAAGAAAGCCATTTATCACTTCAAGATTGAACATCTTCATTGAAGAGCATTCCTCGAGAAAACGAGTTTCGAAATCATTTTTGGAAATCAATTTTATTAAAATCTTTTTTTGAAAACCATGACTCTTTTGAAAACCATTTTGTTGGACTCCTCCGGATATTCCAAGTCTCTTGCCCCCTTTTACTCAGATGACCCCTTTTTTTTTTGTGAACTAGATATAGGCAATCTTGTATTCCACTGAGTTGAAGTGAAGACTGATTCAGTTAATCACAAGGGTAAGGGAGGTATTATTGTCTGTCAACTGAAATGATCGGAAAAGTGATTCTCTGTTTGGTTTCCAAAGTGATTTGAATGCGTCCTATATTTGCCCCATGAAATAAGAATGTGACGGTTTTGGCCTTTTGAAAAGATTGTCTCAATGTATAATCAAGAGCAAAGTAGACCAAATGGATCTCTGTAGAAAAATGTGAGAATTTGGCTCATGGACTTCTTTTTGTTTAAACTATCTTGGTGTTTGTGTTTTGGGCACAACATTGACAAAATCAAAGTTTTCACATTAAAATCCAATTTCGAACGAAAATCCCATTTTGAAAACTTTTTCTTTTTTTCTTTTCACAAAATTCATTATTCTTTTGCTCATTGCCTGGACAAAGATAATCGCCTTTCCAAGTGCCTTTGAGAATCAATCAGAGATCTTTCCAAATGGTGAACACCAAACCTCAAAATTCTTGTAATATTAAGTTTTAAGAAAGTTTCCTTCTTATTTATTGACAAAGATTACCAAAACAAGAGTAAATAATTTAAACTAGCAAAAACAGTAAAACATCACTAAATTCAAAATGCTATGCCCATGCCATGCTCATGTAATGAGAGTTTCAAAGTTTCGAGAAGTTCCCCTTTTTACAAGTGTTTTTCCCCTCCTTTGGTTGAGTTGAAGTTAGGCGACCTTCCATTGCTCGAGAAGTCCAGGAGTCAGTGTACCACTCTTGATCAAATCACTAATCTTCTCCTTTAGTTGTCTGCAATTTTCTGTTGAATGCCCAACAATCCCCATGTGGTAATCACATTTACTGCTTAGATCATAACTTCTTGCTGTTGGATTAGTAATTGATTTCATGGCTATTGGAAAGATAAATTGATTCTGAATCAGTAGCGGTAGAAGATCAGTAATTGGGATTGACAGTTGAGCAATCTCAGAGTGATTTACATCCCGAGCTTTCTTCCGGCATATGAACTTGCCATGCCTTGTATTTCGTCCCACATGCCCAACAAAACTATGCTCACCCATTTCACTTCCTTTCCTCTTCCTTTGCCCCTTGTCATTTTCCATTCCAGCCATTAACCTTCCACTTTGAATAGCACCCTTAATCGTCTCCCCAAGGCGAATGTATTTGGTGAAGTCCTCTGGCCAATTACTAAGCATCATTTCAAAATATGGGTCGGGAAGTGTTGGAATCAAAAGGTCTACCATGTCCTTTTCGGGTAGAGGAGTTTTAACCTGCATAGCGACATCCCTCCATCTCACTGCATATTCCCTGAAGCTCTCACCTGATCTCATTCTCATCTTTGTGAGTGTCATAAAATTTGGTGCTGTTTCTATCACGTATCTGTAGTGAGGGAGGAATGCCTTCACCAAATCTTCCCATGTATCAATACGACTAGCCTCTAACTGAGCATACCATCTGGCCGCGCTCCCTGTCAAACTGTCTTGAAAACAAAAGATCATCAGCTTCTCATCATGGATGTATGGAGTCATCCTGCCACAATACATGGTCAAGTGTGTCTTGGGGCAACCAATTCAATCGTATTTGTCAAACTTGGGCACTTTGAATCCTGGTGGGATGATCAAATCTGAAACCAGACAGAGATCCTTCGAGTGTACAGAACCATATATGTTGGTACCCTCAATAACTCTCAACCTCTTGTCTAATAGTTCATACTCTGTCTTTTGTATCCCAATCTGATCCTCTTCTGAGTTTCGAAATTTTGGGGCAATGCTTGTATCCAAATGATGGAACAGTTGCTTTTGTGACCCTTGTAGTGTTGCATTAACAGGACCTGCCCCCTGCGGTTTTTTAACCACAACATTCTCTATCAAATGTTCACTGTCCTCATGTCTGAATTGCACACCCGCCCGCTCTTTTCCTAGTGTCAAACTCAACTTTCTCGGCGTTGCTTCTGATGCTTGCCCCATCTGCCCTGAATTTTGATCCATTTTATCTACTTGATCAACTGCATCATCCATGGTTCTTGTTGGGAATTGAAATCCTTTTCACCTGAATCGACACGAAGGAATTAACAATTAGATCTTTATTGACAATGGACCCCATCAATCGTCTCCCTAGGCATGGCCTAACTAGGGAGAAACCTTTCCTCCAGAGAGTGTCAGCATTGATCTCTCTTTCATTGGGTTCGATAGAGTCTATGCATAGAATGCTCGATGATGATATGTATTTGTGATGAAATGATGTCAGTGCAGCATGCTGATAAGTCATGTGATATGATGGGTGCATGAACATATATACAAATGGATGTTATGATAACTTGACAAACTATGAGAATGTGCAACATGACATGGCAATCTATATTGGTAAATAAATGCATGATAAGGGTATGCATGATCAATTATAGAATATATAAATGCATGAGACTGCGAAAAAAATGATGTCATGATATGTAAAGATGAAACCTGCAACACAAATAGGTTATACAGATGCATGTGCAAAAAGATGAAGGCAAAAGGGAAGAAACAAAAACCCGTTAGTAATTGAACATAACTATAAACAAATAGTCGAAAATCAAACAGAAAAATCATGACCCTTCTTTCATTGATCAAAATATTTTCCTTGAAAAATACTCGGATTGCGAGTTCTCTGGAGCGGGTTGGCACATTTACCGAAAGTAAAAGAATTTACTCTCTCTACGGTCCTTCTTTTTTTGAAAAACGAGAGGTAAGGGTAAAAGATGTTCCTTATGTGTACCAACTTATATGCTGCCTTGGTCCACTCATACCTAGAAGGTTCCGAATTTTGACCCGGCAGGGTCTCATTGGGTGGAGGTCTTTCGCACAACCTTCACGGGGACCTGGTTGGTCCCACGAAGGCTCGCTTATTACACCTCCCAAAATCTAATCAAGGTGGCCAAAAAATGTAAATGCAAGATGCAATCTAAGTGACATGTGTGAAGGAACAACCTACCATTGCCCTAAAACTACACCTGACAGACCTAGTAACTAACCACAGCAAGAGACAAAGAAAGCACCAAGATATGAGTGAAAATAACAGAATTATCAGAGCACAAGAGCATCAAAACAAACAAAACAAACCAAACAAAGCAACCATTTTATTAACCCTAGATCTTGTTTAAACTAGGTGAGGCCTGACTCTCTAAGTCCCCAGCGGAGTCGCCAAGCTGTCGAAACGTTCGGGTCCGGGGAAGCCTGTCAAAACGACGTTGGAAATGGAGTTGCCACTAATCTTTTTTCTAAGGTGTGATTAGCCACCTAATTGTCTTAATCAGTCTAATAAAGTCCGGTGCTTGGCTTGGGACCCACTAAACCTATGGGTCTGGTCTTGTCACCTAGACCTAGGTTCGGGAGTCATTTACGCCCGGGGAAGGATCAGCACCCCCGGCACGCCCGTCAAGTGACGGTACCTCTAAGCCAAACTAGATCTAATTGTGGGTCAATAACATAAGGTTGCTTTTAGTATGCTTTTAAAGAAAATGGTGATTATACTTCTTCACATCTTATTAATTCCTAGAAGAGAAACTATGAATGCTTAATGATGTGTGAATTGGTGAATTTTAGTTTATCAATAAGCAATCGTATACTTGAAATTAGCCCGAGACCCTTCCCACGCATTATGGGGGTATCTCGAGAATAACTCAATCTTGGAGTGGAAACCAAGAATTCGTACCCGAGTACATTTACTTAGAATCCACCCGTCATCGTAAAAGACGATTGTTTATTGACTCTTATTTGGCTAACTCGCATGAGTGGCATTTAACATGCATGAAGGGTCATTTTTTTATTTACATGTATTAACACGAGTCTACCCGAAATCAATTCC
>AWUE01021452.1:0-70332 GCA_001974825.2 Corchorus olitorius
CTGTTCTAACTTAGCTCCTCTGTTTTGAATGCATTGGCCTTCTATGTATCCCGACCTTTGATTTTCAAATGAATAGACCGTGATGAACTGTTTCTCCCTTGATAATTGGTATATGGTTCATGTGTGCAGGAGGTTGACAAGCTCCATCAAAGGTATCTAAGGCAAGTTAATTGATCATTGGAACCATTTTAAGGAAACACAAAGTGCTTGAAGAACAAGGGCCAACTTATAAGGGAAATGAGGTGTACAAGGTAGTGTGGAGTTATGGCCTCCCATTCATATGTATTGAACCTAAGGAAATAAAATCTTTTTGAATTTTTGCTATTTCCACTTTTTTGTATTTTTTAATAACAATGCTATATTACAACTATTTAGTAGCAAATTGTAAATGTAGATTCTACTTGTTCTATATTATGTGAAAATGCCTAATTAAATTAGTTTTCCCAAAATGATTTTATGAGTGCTTAATGCCAAATCACCAATTATCCACTAAAACTATGATGCATGCCCATGCAATTTAATTAAAATTACCAAGAAAAATAAAAGACTTTTTTGTGATTTTCAAATTTCCAATTTTTTTGTATTTTTTGAATGCAATCAAACATATATGTAATGCTAAAACCCAAAAATGCATATGGATTAACCAAATTGCTAATTGAAATCAACATGGGATAAGAAAATGTAACTTCTAAAAAATGGGATATACTAAATGCAATTCAAATAAAGAGCATGCTAATCAAAAAGAGGATTGCTAACTATGAACTAGTAAGTGACCATAATGCTTCCTATGTAACTTAAGAAATAAAAGATTAAAATGCAATAATGCTAAATGAAACTAAGCTCTGAAATATGCAAAAATGTCAAAGGTGCTCATACTAAAAAAATTTTGGGTTTTTCAATTGCAACCTAGATGACTAAGAAAGGAATTAGCTAATTTAAATTAAATGTGAACTTAAAATGACCAAAATGCCCCTGGATGACTAAGAAATGAATTAATTTAAATTAAAGGTTGCAGGTAAAAAATGGGTGTCTACAGTATTTATTATATATTTTCATGTTAAACATCTTAATTATCAGAATTATTAAACTTCTTATTATTATAATATATACTACATATTATTTTTGTAACCACGTGAAATTATTAAATGCTCCTTTCAACTTTTAACCTGGAAAGACCTTATCTCCCCTCTTTGGTCTTTTCTCAATCTATTTTATTACCTAAAATGACCCTTGTGCTACATTCTTTGATGATTTGCTTGGTTGGGCGATTACAGTAATTTGAGGTTCCCTTTAATTATTGATGTGTTAAGTGGGTTTTTAATATGTTAAGTGGGTTTGGATTTCGTTACAATGATGGCTGATTCCTCGGTAAATTGCTGCAGCGAATTCTGTTTTGCTTGCCTCTTCGTTTCTGTTTGGCTGGGTCTCTGCTGTTTGCATTTTTGCGCATAGGTTCGCCTGTACCAGTTCATTTTTGGAAAAATTTTCAGGTGTGCCTACTGCTTTCTTTGTTGGGCTATTTGAAAGATCTATTTTCTTATACCAATTCTCTGTTGTATGGAGTTTAAGATTCTAAATTGGGTATTTCCCTTCTCGCATGTTGTCACACGATAATATTTCAACAATATGATCGGTCTTTGCCTGTAATTTGTTGTTTAAATTATTAGTTGTTGAATGATTTTGTTGTAGTTTCTACGTTTTCCAATAACTGCTAATTTGTCAGATTCTGTCCTTTTGTTATAATATCAAATGTTGTGCTGCAGGTGCCTCCTCTATTCCTTGATGTACGTCCAGATCAATTATACTTGATAGTAAGCAACTTATGATGCATTCAGTTAGCTTAATTTTATTTTCCTTCTTCTTTTTAAATAATACAAACCGTGCTCTCTCAACTTTTAACTTTAGAGAAGAGGGTGTATATGATTATATTGGAAAATATGGTTTATGACTTTCTGTTTAATATTTTTCCTATTGGTTATTTTGTGGATTTTTCCCCTTTTGATTATTGTTTCAATTTTCTTTCGTTTTTTGGGCCTCGATTGCTGTAGTTTTAATGAATGGGTATTTGGATATGATGTTCATTAATGTTTTAAACTATGACTTTATGATAATTTGTCTTTCCAGGTGAATCTGTATGGGTTGAAAACTTCCATTTTCCCTTATTCTCATAATTTACATGGGCATTTTACATATGATACAAGTTAGAGTTCTATTTTGAAACGTTTGGAAGAGAAGAAAAATGATCGCTATTCACTTGAACTTGGTGAGTATAATCTTTGCTTCCAATAGAAAACCCTCATCATAGTGAATATTAATTATCAAAATGAAAAGTAATGATACCCTTATTTGCAGCAAATTGAGCTTGAGAGAAGGAAAAAAACAATTTGATGAAAGAAACTTTGATGTAAATATATGTCAAAAGCAGCAGGAGCTATATGCCATAGATTACAAGATCAAAGATCTTAATCTAGACAAAGGTAAAAACACAAAAAGATGTAAGTTGGGCTTACCTTTTAACAACCTCCTATCTTTTTTCTTTTGGGTTGTTCCTTTTATATGTTAAAATTAATTATTGATTTCTATGCAACATTGCATTTACCTTGAGAATAGCTTTTTACATACTTTTCTTTCCTCATTTGGTTGGTTGATTCTTAGCTATGACCGGAAGAATTAATAATGCAAAGCAAAATGGTGTTTATGGTTAATTAGATAGTAAAATATGTTTTGCAAGATTTTATTGTCTCGAGGAAAACAACTTGCTGGAAGTCTGCTTTTATAGGTCAGGTTAAGTATATATTTGTTCTTGCAATAATAGTATTGAATTAGCGAAAGTACCTTCAGGATTATATCACACCTGTTTTGTTCATGTATATATAGCTCTTATGTGTTTTTAGACCCATCATTTTGACTGAATTTTACACTTGAGTATTTATGATATCATGCTTACTTTGTTACACTACTGTTGAAGTGTTCTCTTTAACCATGCCTTTTAACTTCTCTTTTTTGGATGAGCTCTCTTTACCCATGCCTTATAACCTCAAAAGAAATTTAGTGAGTAGTATGGAATTGAGCTTATTTTATGACAAATACTTATTAGAAGGTTGAGATTTATGAATTTACTGAGTAGTATGAAAAGTAGAAAGAAAGGGCACGGCCTAATGAAGCCGAAAGGGCAATTTGTTGCTTTGAATGGTATTACCTTCTTTCGGTAAGTTCTCCGTTTTCATGTCTTTGAAGTGAATCAGTGTACATCAAGAGCTACACAACCTTAACATTCAAATGCACTTGATTTATATATGTTTACATACCTACAACTTCTAACTCTGTTAAGCAAATCCACCTGGTAATAGCAGCAAGCAACTAGTGTAGTGAAGGAAAGCAAGCCACAACTCCAAGCTTTATGTTTTCAATTTCAGTGTTCATGTTATTTACTTTTTAAATTATAGTAAATGTTTATGGATTTTGTCTTTTCAGTTTAAGCATATGTAACTTTGAAGCAATTTTTTAGCAAAAATGTCTATGCCTTTGCAACAATGTACTTACTAGAATGATTCAACAGAATCAAATTCATCCGAAGACTTCCTCTTTACATTTTACTCACTGTAGAGCACAACTCATATCAATCAATTTATTGCATTAAAAATTTGCTACACAACTTTTCCTAGTCCTTTACATTACCAAACTGTTGCTACTCCTTAACAACACCAAACTACACCAAACTGAAGGCAATTCATATAAAAGCAACATTTAACAATTTAAATTTCAAGACGCTCGACGCGCCAGCGCGAGCTACCCCTCTCGTAATTATTAATAGTAGTAAAATTATTATTATTTATATTATCATTACGTTTTTCCTTCTTATCTTTTTATGTATTTTTTCTTCATCTTTTCTTAGATAATTAAGATTAGAATTTGAGTGTTTAATATTCTTTAAGTCATTTTTTCATTTTTCTACTAGATCCCAAAAGTTTATTTTATTTTCATAAATAAAGTAAAATTCAAAGATGATAAATAATTAACAACAAATATTTTCATATAAAAAAGGGAAAAAGGATCCTGAAGAATTAATTAAAATTGTATAAATATGATTTTTCATCTTAGAATGTGGACAGCCCATTTTACAAACCCAATAAATAAATAATCCAAAAACTATTTTGATTCATAAGTGTTATGATTCGCTCTAATCTCATAATATTTTGGCATTAAATTAACATTGATAAGTATTTAATTTTTTTCTAATATTTTAAAGTGCCATGGTCGTAATTCTAACCAAAATATTTTTTCGATTGAAAATCAACTTTTTAATGAACACAGAGGGAAGAAGTTAGTAGTTAGGGTTAACCTATGAAAAAAAAAAGTAGCTAAAAATCTGTTAACGTGAAACTCTAGATTTAGGAGAAAATTAGTTTCAAGTTTCAACAATGATTGGTGTCAAGCAGTGAAAGCCGCTTGACTATTGGGATAATGCGATTCTTGAAACAGTAATAGAAACAATAAATATTAATTATTAAAAGGTTTGGATGCTTTTTTCTTTTTTGAAAAATTTAATAGCTCATTCATTCATTACTTTTATTTTGTTCTGTTAGCTTAAATCACTTTATTTAATTCATTAATATGCATATGTAATAATAAAATATCAAATTCAGGTTTGATTCAACATGTCAAAGACATGCATATATAGTATATAAATACAATTTTTTGATCGCAAAAAATAAAAGACTTATGAATTAGTAATTAAGAAAATGTTATTTTCAAGTCAATATTTTTATACACGTTAATTTAGTGTGTCGGGGTGGATCTTGAGATTTGTTTTGGGGGCATTGAAATGGTGAAACAAGGTAATTTGTTGTGAGAATAACAACAATAACAACTGTTTAAAATTTTCGTAAAAGATTAACAGAAAAAAGAATATACTACTCCATATATACATTCAATAAAGTACTAAAATTAAAATCCTAAATCTATAAGGATTTTAACTAACCATCCATCCATGTGTAAATAATTTAAACTCAATAAATTTTCTTACAATATTTCTTCAATTATCCATTATAACTTTTGTGAACTTAATAATACTATAGTTTAGCTTTTTTTTTTAATTAAACATAAATAAGAAATTTGATAACTAAAATTACTAAGAATGTAAGGTTATTGAATTACTTGATAGTCCTAAGACTATTTTTATAATTATAGGGGTTTTTTTTTTCTACCCTAAAAAAATGGTTACCTTCACCATTGAAGAAAGTTTACCAAAGTTAATAAACATATAAGGTTATTGAATTTATTAATAACCTTATAACTGTTTTGATAACCTCTAATTGGTTTTTTAGTAATCATAATTAAATAAGAAAATTGGCAACCTTAAGTATTGATGAAAGTCCATTAAAATTACTAAGAATGTAAAGTTGCTAATTTTATTGACACTTGATTGTATCATAACAATTTTAATAGTTTTTTTCTAGTAATTTTGAATAAGAGAATTAGTAACCTTAATTATTAATAAAAGGTCAGTTAAGTTACTAAGGATCTAAAATTACTTAATTTTTGTTGATAGCATCATAGCCTTTTTAATACCCTCTAAAGGTTTTTTATTTGACTAACCTTAGATAAGAAAATTAGAATTCTTGATTATTGATGAAAAGGTACTAAAATTACTAAGGTATGGTTGACCTAGCTTATCTACAAACATGTATAAGTGTTTCTGAAAAAACCTTCTGGAAAAAGTTTCAATTTGGAGCTTATGGCTTTTAGTTCAAAAACAACTAAAAAGTGCTTTATGGATTTTTAGTTTTGCCCAAATTAAGCTTTTTTTAGTAGATGATCTGTTAAATAAGTTAGGTCAAACGGGCACTAAAGATGCAAGGCACTAATTATGAATGTACGGTGTTGAATTTGTTGATAGTATCATACTTTTTGTTTTCAACAACCTTAGATAAACCCATTTTCTAAAAATATTATGTTAGCATTATATCTACTATTTTGTAACATCATAAACTTTTTTAGTTACTTTTAAATAAGAAAATTTGTAACTTTCACCTTTTTAGAAAAAGTTACTAAGATTACCTAGGATGTAAGGTTACTAAGTTTCTAGAACATAATATAGCTATTTTGATAAATTTTATAGTTTTATTAGTAATTTAAGATTACAAGATTGATAACATTTATTATACAAGAAAGTTACTAAGAGTTGTAATCATATAATATAGGACTATAGCCTATTTGATAATCTCCATAGCATTTTTTTTTACTAATCTTAGATATGAAAATTGATATTTCTCATTATTAGTGAAATACTACAAAATTTACCAGGAGTGTAAAGTTACAAAATTTCCTTATAATACTATAACAACATAACATATAAAACTTTTTTGGTAATCGTATTAAGATAATCAACAACCGTCAATATTGATAAAAGACTACTAAAATTACTAAGAGTATAAGGTTACTAAATTTGTTGATAACATCATATATATTTTTTAATAACTGAAATAACCTCTATTATTGATATTTTTGGTAATCTTAGATTAGAAAATTTGTTACCTTCATTATTGAAGAAAGGTAAGGATTTAAGGTTACTAAATTCATCGATAAGAATTAAAACATGTTTTTATGCCAATTATAATTGTAAAAAAAACATATGAAACTTTAAAAATTAAAATGAGATTTAATGCAATTTTATCAAAGTACTATTTTCCTTCTTCATTTATTTTGCAATTTTTTTAAAAATAAAGAATTATGTAACACGTTTATTGGTAGATGGAATTATAAAGCACATATATTGGTAAACGAAATTTTAATGATTATTGGATGCTTTCAAATTTGTAGCCACTTCGAGTTTAATGCCAAAAATAAAATAAAGTTTGTAGCCAAAATTACTAAGGATATAAGGGTATAAGCTATTTTGATAACATCTTCAACTTTTTGTTAACTTTTAAGTAAGACAATTAGTAACCTCCATTTCTAATAAAAAGTTACTAAAATTACTCTTGATGTAAAGTTACAAAATCTATGGAAAGCATTAACTATTTTGATAAATTTTGTAACTGTTTTTAGTAATTTTTAAATATAGTATTGGTTTTGAAGTTTATTGAATTTTTGTTGATGATAACCTCTACAAATTTTTGATACAGAATCTTAGAGTATTTACATACATAAAATAAATACTATATGGAGTAATAAAATATTATGCACATATATATTAAAAATGAAAAATCAAAATTTTGATTATTATTACTAAGTTTATACCTAAAATACAAATAAGCAAAATTTTTAAAAATATATAAAAAAATATAGTTTTGGCAAGATTTAATTAGTTTACAATTAGGTAATCTAAAATACAAATAACCAAAATTGAAAAAAAAAAATCTATATCACATGTGTAGCATGTGTCAAACTATATATTTTTGAATTAAATAATTTGAAAAGTGTACCATGTTGCAATTTTTATGGTGAAAAAATAGTTTGACTACAGAATATTCTAAGATATATGGTTTTTTGGGGCAATCTAACAGAAGTAGAAGGTAGATGCCAAAAAAAAAAAAGAAGTAGAAGGTAAAACAATTAAAAGCTTGAACATAGATTTTACAATGTTGATTGTTGGTTTACCGGGTGAAGATTATATTTTTTATGTTATATGACAAATTATTATGCGATTTATTATATTTATTTATTTATTTATTTTTTATGATTTATGATTACAAATTAATATACGATTTATTACATTTATTTATTTGTTTCTTTATGATTTATGAACTATTAACGCATGTGCATCAATGTATATATATATTTGCCAAAAACAAAGATGTATTATTCATTATAGAAAAAGAGAGTTTACAAAGAAGATCCAAAAAGTATGAAAACTCAAAATAAGAGCTTCTATCCTTAGACTTGAAACAAAACTATACATTAAGGAGGAGGTGGAATTCCATCCTTGTCTAGAATAAACGTCAAAGAAGATTGGGGGTAAGTCTATCCAATTCATCATGCATTCTTCTTGAATTGAGTTGCAACCCAGTCTGTGCTATATATGGGAATATAGATGCTTTCTGTAAACAAGAGATCTTGAAGTGGAGTGAGGTAACTTCACAAACAAGTATAGATTTGTAGGAGGTGGCAGGGAGGAAGGCCGGAGCAATTCCTTGAGGATGAGTGCGCGGTGGCAGGCGGCGTATATGGTGGTTGTTTGCGGTGTTGCTAGTTTCTTTGGGTCATTGAGATTTTTAGAGAGTAAAATCTATGTATGCTGTGAATAATGGAAGAATGATTGACCTTTTCCAAGTTGTCTTAGGGTATTATTTATACCTTTGATTTTAGTAAAAAGCTGCTCCACGTTCTTATTTTGAGAACGTGGGTTCATGAGGTAACCGCTCATGGGTACAATATTTGGTGAGTATTTATCGTGTATATATACATACAGTAAGTGAGTATGGCCTTTGTAGGAGAGTATGGCCTTTTTAAGTGAGTATTGTATTGGATGAGTGTTGTATTGGGTGAGTATTGTATTGGGAGAATGTTGTATTAGGTGAGTAGGGTAGGAACACGTCACTGTCCTCATGAAAAGGTTGAAGTAGTACTCTCAGCTTGCCTCCTAGCCCGAGCCTCTAAGCCAGCTGATTGAGCCAAAAACAACCCTATTTTTATGGCTATTTTATTATGTTTTTGGATCTATTTATGCTTAATTATATGCTATTTTGATGATATTTGTGTTTTAAGTTCTTAAGTGATGTGAAATTGAGAAATTGTTATTTTTCACTTCTTTTGGAGCTATTTTGATGACTTTTTACACAGATTTTAGTAAAGCAATTTTGAGCATAGATTTGGAGATTCGAAGTTCGTGTTTGAAGACTTATTTGGAGATTTGAAGAATTATTTCAAGGAGCAAGGATTGAAGATTGGAGTTTTAATTGAAGACAAGCCATGGACAAGCCCTTAAGCTTTGGTATTTATGGATAATTTATGTGGGAAAATACTCAGCCCATATAAAATATTAATTGGAATTAAAATCCCAATTAATGACTCCTAAATCCAAGGAAATATCCAAATCCCGTAGATTCCCGATTCTAGTCCTAACAGGATTAGGATTCAGGCGCAGTTTTGGTAGAAAAATCATAACTTTCTGCTCAGACCTCCGATTGATGCCCATCAGTACTTGTTGGACAGCTAACTCCGAGATCTACAACTTTATTTTGAAGTCCAAGACCCAGTTCTGCCATCTTCAAGCCCAAAAATGCCGTCGAAGTCACTGCACGAATTCAGCAAAAATTCAGGATCCTATTTTGACTTGGATTCTACTTTAGGAAGACTTTTAATCCAACTTGGAGTCCAAGTTAGACCCTTAAACCGTCCTAGACTCCTTTCCAAGTTAGGATTGGAATTCTTAGGGTTATTTCCACTATAAATAGGCACCTTAGGTTTAGGTTTTTAACACATGTAGATCTAGAGATTTTATTTTGAAGAATTGTTGAAGATTTGGAGGAGCTTTGCTCTAGGAGCCGCCGGCCCCTCTTATTCCCATCCTTAGATAAGTTTTTCTTCTTTTCTTTGGATGCTCACTCAATTCATGAGTGAGTAATCCTTTTCTTTTCTCCAATGTAGAATTTAATTGATCTCTTGACTTATATCATGGTGAGATTTTGTGCTTTTATATGAAAATTAATTGGGTATTTCTTAATATCTCTGTATGAATTCTATGTTGCTTGTTTTGATAGATTGAAGCTAGCACTTTCTTGATAAATTAAGTAGCATTAGCTAAATTAATATCTTGAAGGATCTTCGGATTTAATTGAGTAGCAATTGGAAGCGAAGGATCTTCCTTCCAAGGGATTTAAGAATCTTTGACCAATTTCTAATTGCCCATTGTGCTTGTAAATTACTAGATCTTAATGCTTTATTCTTGAGTAATTATCACACTGGATCAAGAGGTAATTATTTAAAGAGTAAAAGGGATAATTCACACTAGATCAAGAGTTTTATCTAATTAAGGTAATTTAGGATTAAATTCCAAGCAAGCTATCCATTGTTTTCATAATATTTAGATATCAATGATCCATGGTATTGTTGTCAAGAGGGATATTAATTCTATGTTGGAGGTTTCTCTTAATTATTTTTTTCAATTTATTCTCTGCTTTCTGATTAATTGTTTTCTTTAATTTTCTTGATTGTTTTCTTAGATAGTCTTAATTGTTAGTTTGATTTGATTTAATTTTTACTCTCAAAATCTTCTTTATTTTATTTGTTTTGTTTTAAGAAAAAGAATAATACGTTTCTCTTTGTGGGATCGACCCCTACTTGCCCTAACTATCTTTAGTTAGTAATTGTTGGGATGTTTATTTTTATGATTTGCTGACGACCGATTATAAATTTTGGCGCCGTTGCCGGGGAGATTGTTTTTTTTTTCTTTTCTTTTTCTATTTGATTTGCACTTGATCATCTTTGTTTTGTAGGAAATCCGATGGAGTAGACACGTTCTCTAGGGGAGTTGAATTTCGCACGCGAGATGAAACCCCTCTGCATTGATTATCCTGATATGGATATGTCCTACCAATTGAAGCCAGGAGTGATCTGTTTGCTACCATTTTTCCATGGAGAAGAGTATGAAAATCCACATGAGCATCTGCGAGCCTTCTACACCAAGTGTGCCTTGATTACTGGGATGCCTGAAGAACAGGTGAAGCTGCGAACTTTTCCATCCACTTTGGAAGGAAAAGCAAGAGAATGGTTCTGGGGTCTACCACCGAAATCTATCACCTCATGGAATGGACTACAAGAAGCATTCTTGGAGAGATATTTTCCAAACTCAAGAATTTCTGAAGTTAGAAAGAAGATTTCTGCTAGCTGCCAATCACAAGATGAAAAGTGGTACCAATATTGGGGAAGGTACAACAAACTATGTGAGAGTTGCCCATATCATGGCTTAAGTGAAGGATTTTTAATCCAAAACTTCTATGATGGGTTATCTCAATCAGATAAAACCAATATTGATGCCACCAGTGGAGGCGGTTTGAGATTCAAAACTCCTGAAGAGGCGAGGAAGCTATTAAACAAGATGGCAGACAATATCTATCAATTCAGCACACCGAGTAGTTTGACGATTGAGCCTGAACCAGAGTTTCTTCAAGGAATTAATGATCTTTTTGACAAAGTTAATACAGCCATCTCTTCTTTGACCAATCTAGTCCAGCAAATGATCTCGAATCAAATGGTGAATCAACCTCAAGTTCAGCAATCACCTTTAAATTCAACCCAACAAGGTTTTGCAGTCAATTCAATTGAAGTAGCTCAAAAGTGGAATGCGCTAAAGACGGAGTCACCTAAAGTTCCACTTCAACCTCCGATAGCACTTGCTTTCTCTGCTGCACCACCACTAGAAGCTGTGACCAACATTCAATTGCCAAGAAGAAAGGAGTTTCCAACCAAAAACAAAAGAGGTCAGCGCACTCCACTAGCAACCGCTGCTCAAATTCAAGACGAAGAAGAATGGATGGAAGAGATGCAAGAGAAGTATGATCCAATACCGTTCCCTCAAAGGTTTGCAATGCAATTTAATTCACTACGGAATATAGAGGTAAATATTCCATTGCTTGATAAAGTTGTCCGAAAACCCAGGTACGTGAACTTTCTCAAAGAATTATGCATGACTAAGAGTAAGTTTTCTGAAAAATATGCTTGCATGAATGAGAATGTATCTGCTGCATACCAGAGAAAACTGCATCATAAAAGTCATGATATAGGATCTTTTTCTATTCCTTGTAAAACAGGAAAGAATCAGATAGAAAAGGCTATGTGTGAATTTGGATCTCGAATTAACATCATGCCTTATTCTGTCTATTCACAATTGAAAATTGAACCTGTAACTAAAACTGATTTTGACTATACAATTTGCTGATAGAACTAACATTAAACCTGAGGGTTTAGTTGAAGATGTTTTAGTGCAGATTGGAGATTTCGTTTTTCCTGTAGATTTCTATGTCCTGAAGATGAGTGAAGATGACCTTCATCTACCTCATTTGCCGTTGCTGCTAGGAAGACCTTTTCTTGCCACAGCCAAAACAAAATATGAAGTCCAAGATGGAAAACTCAGCATGGAATTTGATGGGAAACTCATTGAATTCGATATTTATGAAGCCATGAAATATCCTGCTGAGATTCATCCTATCTGCGCCATTGATGCCATTGAAGTTTGTTCCGAACAAGTTCAATCACTCCACCACGAAGATGAACTTGAATTGGTACTTACAAGGAGCCTAGATGACGAAGAAATCAAGGAAGCAGAAGTCCAGACGTCAGAAGAGGTAGCAAAAACCATCAAGGAACTGAAGTCACTACACCCTCTTGGAGAAAAAGATTCAGTGTCCTATATCATTCTGGAGCCAACACCGATGCCTCTGCCATCCATCATCCAGCCGCTCGAAGTCAAGCTGAAGCCACTCCCAGAAGGACTGAAACATGTCTTCCTTCGAGAAGGAGAAACTCTGCATGTTGTTATTTGAAGTAAATTAAATAATTTACAAGAAGAACAACTAATCAGAGTCTTGAAGGAATAGAAGGAAGCCATTGGATGGACCGTAGCTGACATCAAAGGAATAAGCCCCACTGTGTGCATGCACCGGATCCGACTTGAAGATGATTCGGTACCTGTTCGACAACCACAAAGAAGACTGAACCCGAATCTTACTGAAGTCGTCAAGGAAGAAGTTCCCAAATTACTTGGAGCTGGTCTCATTTATGCTATATCAGATAGGAAATGGGTCAGCCCTGTCCAAGTAGTTCCAAAGAAATCCGGATTCACCGTTGTAGAAAACAAGGAAGGAGAGCTAGTTCCTCAAAGACTTCAAAATGGATGGAGAGTATGCATCGACTACATAAAATTAAACTCTGCAACAAGGAAGGACCACTTTCCACTACCATTCATCGATCAGATGTTGGAGAGATTAGCATGCAAAGCCTACTATTGTTTTCTGGATGGGTACTTAGGATACTTCCAGATTCCAATAGCACCTGAAGACCAAGAGAAGACCACCTTTACCTGCCCCTTTGGTACGTATGCTTATACCAGAATGCCTTTTGGTTTATGCAATGCACCTGCGACTTTTCAAAGGTGTATGATGAGCATCTTTCAAGATTATGTGGGAGAAAAGATGGAAGTCTTTATGGACGATTTCACAGTCTATGGAGATAACTTCAATCAGTGCCTGCATAACTTGGAGTTAATCTTGAAAAGGTGTGTTGAAACCAAATTGGTATTAAATGCTGAAAAATGCCACTTCATGGCAGAACAAGGCATTGTTCTAGGCCATGGGGTATCTAAATAAGGGATGCAAGTCGACAAAGCCAAGATTCACGTTGTTCAGAACCTGCCATATTTCACGTGTGTCAAGGATATTCGTTCATTCTTAGGCCATGCCGGTTTCTATCAAAGATTCATCAAGGACTTCTCGAAGATTTCAGCACCGATGTGTAGACTACTTCAGAAGGATGTAGAGTTCAAGTTCGGAGACGACTACAAGGAAGCCTTTGACAAATTGAATACTGCCCTCACCACTACTCCAATTGTGAAGCCACCGGATTGGAAACTATCGTTCGAGATCATGTGTGATGCAAGTGATGTCGCCGTTAGAGCTGTTTTAGGTCAAAGAGTAGATAAAGTGCCGCATGTTATCTACTACGCTTCAAGAACTCTAGATGCTGCCCAGAAGAACTACACCACCACCGAAAAAGAGATGCTAGCTGTTGTCTTTGCTTTGGAGAAGTTTCGTCCATATATTTTGGGATCCAAGGTGATAATCTACTCTGACCATGCTGCATTGAGATATCTAATGTCAAAAAAAGAGCAAAAGCTAGGCTTATGCGATGGCTTTTGTATTTCAAGAATTTGATATCGAAATTAGGGATAAGAAGGGAGCAGAGAACGTCGTAGCTGATCATCTAAGCAGAATTGAAAGCAAGGAGGAAGAAACTGCAATCAACGAAGCGTTGCCATTTGAAGGAATTTTTGCCGTTTCTCATCCACCATGGTATGCTGATATAGTCAATTTCTTAGTTGCTCGTCGTTTACCCTCTGATCTTAGCAAAGGAAAGAAATTGAAGCTTATTAGTGATGCCAAGTATTATCTTTGGGATGATCCGTATTTATGGAGACACGGTTCTGATCAAGTCATGAGAAGATGCATTCCGGATAACGAGATTCAATCAGTTCTAAAGTTCTGCCATAACAATGAATGCAGAGGCCACTTTGGACACCAGAAGACTGCAAGAAAGGTCTTAGATTGCGGATTTTATTGGCCTTCAATTTTTAAAGACTCTTATGAATATTGCAAGACTTGTCCACGCTGTCAAAGAACGGGAAGCATATCGAAAAGGAATCAAATGACTCAAAACCCTATATTCGTTGCTGAAGTCTTCGATGTATGGGGAATTGATTTCATGGGACCTTTTCCTCCATCAGATAAGAAGTATTATATACTCTTAGCTATTGATTATGTTTCTAAATGGGTTGAAGCCATAGCTACCAAGAAGAATGATGCAAAGACAGCAGTCAAATTTATGAAGAATAACATTCTTCATAGATTTGGCATTCCAAGAGCCCTCATTAGTGATCGAGGTACTCACTTTTGCAACAAGATTGTCCAAGCACTGGTTGAAAAATATGGAGTTCGACATCGAGTATCCACTTCATATCATCCTCAAACCAGTGGTCAAGCTGACGTATCAAATCGCCAAGTGAAGCTGATTTTGGAAAAGACAGTTAATGTTCAAAGAAGAGATTGGAGCATGAGACTAGGAGATGCTTTATGGGCCTATCGTACAGCTTATAAGACACCTCTTGGTATGTCCCCATACCGAATTGTGTTTGGTAAGCCATGCCATCTACCTGTGGAATTAGAGCATAAAGCATGGTGGGCAATAAAGCAATGCAATCTCAACTTTGACAAAGCTGGAATTCGAAGGATGCTGCAATTACAAGAGCTTGAAGAAATTAGGAATGAAGCATACGAGAATTCAAGGATCTACAAGGAGAAGACCAAAGCCATCCATGACAAAGGAATTTTGCGAGGATCGTTTCATGAAGGATAAAAGGTTTTAGTTCTTAATAATCGATTGAAGGAAAATCCTAGGAAGCTCCGGTCGAGATGGTATGGACCATTTGAAGTAATCCAAGTATATCCTAATGGATCAGTTATCATCGAAAATCCAAGTAACCAGAAGCAGTACAAGGTCAACGGACAAAGGCTCAAACCGTATTTTGAAGCATTGCCAACAATGATGATTGAAGAAATTAAATTGGAAGATCCTATCTATCTTCCAATTTGAGCTACAAAGAATAGGAAAATGAGTCGAGCTAATGACTTTAAACAAGCGCTTGTTGGGAGGCAACCCAATAATTTTAATTTCTAACTTAATTTTTATTTTGCAGTTAAAGAATTTTGCCATTTAATTGGAAGAAAAAAAATTAGGAGCCAAGCATCAAGCTCGGACCATGCATGACCACGCATGACCGGCTCTAGCTCGATGGCACCCGGACATGACCAGGCCACAGCCCGGTCATGACTTGGCCATGACCCGCGAGGACCAGCCAGCAAGCAGGCCAAGGCTCGGACCACACCGAGCCATGCGGAGACCCAGCACCGGGTAGCACCAGGCCATCCGCGCAGCCCGCGCGCCAGTTAGGAGGCATCATCCGAGCCTCGACCAGCCATGCCGAGGCCATGGCCCGGACAACCATCAGCATCAACAAGCAAGCCCGCACGCCCCAGCGTCGCCAAGACAGCCTGCGCGCCACACGCCAGGCCATTGCTGCCCCGCTCAAACCCGCGCACAAGGCTGCTGCCTTGGTGCCGCAGCACCTTCCTCCTCTCATGCGTACTCCTTTTCCAATTAGGATTTTGACTCCTAATTGATTTGGATGATGACAGCCTTTTCTAATTAGGTAATGGACTCCTAATCCAGGTATGATTCTTACTTTTTACTCTAATTAAAATCTCTTAAGAATATGATTTGATCACTATATAAAGGCACCTCTACCTCCTCTTTAATTCACCAAATCACAAGAACAATACTCGAAATTTCGGTTAAGAGCTAGAGAAGCCATCGATAAAGTCTTTTCGATTTAAGCAAGGGAGTAGTCGACTATACCAAGTCGACAAGAGAAGAATTTTTGGAAGAAATTATCGACTTAAGCACGTCGATAAGAAGAAAATTTTTGGAAAAAAAAAAATTTTCGATAAGAAGCAAGCAACCCGACGCTACATGAAAATGGACAAGAAAATTTTGATTTTTCTTAGCCCTTGTGAAGATGTCGATGATGCTCACCACCATGGATTTTGAAGTTCAATTCAAGAATTTTCGGAACCAATTTTATCAAATTGGAGGCGCGTATTTTGGAGAGAAATTTCAAGGAAGCTTTCTGCGCCAAGACTGCCATGAACTTTTGAGCATGGTTGCCTCTCTGCCTGAAGAAGATATTGCTACCAAGCCCGGATTCAAAACTAGAAAGATTTATCAATTCCTTTTAGGAAAAAGCTAACAAGTCTCAAGAAGCTGTTATGAGATCAAACGCTAGAGCTGCGCATGAGTTCAGAAATCGGTTTCATCCCTATGAGAATCGATTTCACCATCCCCAAGGACCAAGGAATTTCAATGGAAAGATAAGACCACAAGTTGCACCTTGGAATAGACCTTTTTCCATGCCCCAGATGGGAGGATACCAAACTAAGCCCTATAGGCCACCCTATAGACCTCCTATGCGATGTGTTCCTTTCCCTCAAAGAACTCATGATCCAAATTATGCCTCTTCATCAAATAGGCCGATTGAAACTGTTTTTACAGTGGAAGAATTCAAGGCTCCATCACCATTAAGGGAAACTAAGGATCAATTGGATGATCAAGGTGAGGACAAGATTGTGATTATTGCTTCTGATTCTGAGTCAAGTGATGCTTCTTGTGATAAAGAGGAAGAAGAGGTTAACCAAGAAAAAGGGGCTGAGGAAGAGCTTCACCCTTTTCTTGTTCGATGCAACGAGATTAGTGATCAGATTACTAGCTTAAGAGATGATTTTAATAACATAATTGGGAATTTGGATGACCTCTTCAATTTATTGGAGAAGGCTATTCATAAACCAATTTAGGTTTAGATTTCAATTTCTTGTCTTTAGATTTTAAGATTTATTTTTTTGCATCTTAGGATTAGTTATCTAGTTTATGTTTTAATTTTAATTTTCCTTTATCTTATGTCTTTATGTTTTTAAGTTTCATTAATAAATTATCTATCCAGTTTTATTTGTCTATCACCTTAATTTTCTATTGCCTTTATGTTTGAGTAACTATCTTCATCAAGCCGCCAGGTATTTTTCATGAACCTTAACTCTTTATTTTTGGTAAGATATTGCATGAATTGTTTGCTTTTACATTGAGGACAATGTGAATTTTAAGTGTGGGGGGGTGAATACTTGATAGGGTTTATTGCTTGAATAATTGAGTCATATGCTAGTTATTATTTGCATGAGAACCTATGATAGAAAATTGTTTGTTTTTGGATTGTTTTTGGATTGATTATTCCCCAATTTTTCAAAATTGATTTTCAACAAAAATTTTTAAAATTAATGCTAAAATTTTGATTTTCTCACCTTTTGAATTTTTCATGCATAAATTGATTGATTGATTTGATTATGATTGATGAATGCTTAGAATTTTTAATAATGTTTGATTTATTGATTGAGTTATAGCATGTTGTTTGATTTATTGATTGAGTTATAGCATGTTTTTTGATTTCTTAGAATTAGGTATAATTGAAGTTTGTGATATGAACTTATTTATTAATTGCTTCTATGATTATCTATTTCTAGAACTTGTGTTCAATCTTGATTGAAATTATGATTAAGAAAGTATGTTATTGTTATATGTCAAGAATAAGTGTGGGGGACTACTTGTAAAGAGGGTATTTAAAAAAAAAAATCATTTTCAAAAAGAAGTGCTCTCATGACAAGAGGACAAGAGGTATTTCTGCATACTAAAAAAAAATCCATTGTTGTCACTCTTTTCTTAAACAAAAGGAGTTAGTAACCCTTGGAAAGAGGATAAGAGGCATGGAATTGCAGAAATATTGTCCCTCTGAAAAATAAAAGAAGGAGTCCTTCTAGAGTGCTAGTAGCCTCAAAAGGGAGTTAGTAACCCCTAAATCATGAACACTTCGAGGTTAGTAACCTCAATTTTCTAAAAACAATTACCCTCGAAAATCTATTATAACCCACAATGACCTTTGATGAATATCTATGGCACTACAATCTTTTAAGTAATGGAGAAAAAGAGGAAAACATAAGCTTATAGAAAGAAGTAGTTATAGAAAGTGAAAAATAGTAAGTGATTAAAACTACTTTTGAATTATGGCTACTTAAGAATGATGATACTTGTTATGTCTTGATTTTTGAATTTTAGTATTATTATTATTCTTTGTTATTTTGATTTCATGATTGAATTGATTCTTTGATGAGTGTGTGAATTCAAATTGATCTTTTGAAAAATTGATTTTTGATAAACTTACACATTGATTTGCTAAGGGACTAGCAAAGTTCAAGTGTGGGGGAATATGATTGAGCCAAAAACAACCCTATTTTTATTGCTATTTTATTATGTTTTTGGATCTATTTATGCTTAATTATATGTTATTTTGATGATATTTGTGTTTTAAGTTCTTAAGTGATGTGAAATTGAGAAATTGTTATTTTTCACTTCTTTTGGAGCTATTTTGATGACTTTTTACACAGATTTTAGTAAAGCAATTTTGAGCATAGATTTGGAGATTCGAAGTTCGTGTTTGAAGACTTATTTGGAGATTTGAAGAATTATTTCAAGGAGCAAGGATTGAAGATTGGAGTTTTAATTGAAGACAAGCCATGGACAAGCCCTTAAGCTTTGGTATTTATGGATAATTTATGTGGGAAAATACTCAGCCCATATAAAATATTAATTGGAATTAAAATCCCAATTAATGACTCCTAAATCCAAGGAAATATCCAAATCCCGTAGATTCCCGATTCTAGTCCTAACAGGATTAGGATTCAGGCGCAGTTTTGGTAGAAAAATCATAACTTTCTGCTCAGACCTTCGATTGAAGCCCATGAGTACTCGTTGGAAAGCTAACTCCGAGATCTACAACTTTTTTTGAAGTCCAAGACTCAGTTCTGCCATCTTCAAGCCCAAAAATGCCGTCGAAGTCACTGCACGAATTCAGCAAAAATTCAGGATCCAATTTTGACTTGGATTCTACTTTAGGAAGACTTTTAATCCAACTTGGAGTCCAAGTTAGACCCTTAAACCGTCCTAGACTCCTTTCCAAGTTAGGATTGGAATTCCTAGGGTTATTTCCACTATAAATAGGCACCTTAGGTTTAGGTTTTTAACGCATGTAGATCTAGAGATTTTATTTTGAAGAATTGTTGAAGATTTGGAGGAGCTTTGCTCTAGGAGCCGCCGGCCCCTCTTCTTCCCATCCTTAGATAAGTTTTTCTTCTTTTCTTTGGATGCTCACTCAATTCATGAGTGAGTAATCCTTTTCTTTTCTCCAATGTAGAATTTAATTGATCTCTTGACTTATATCATGGTGAGATTTTGTGCTTTTATATGAAAATTAATTGGGTATTTCTTAATATCTCTGTATGAATTCTATGTTGCTTGTTTTGATAGATTGAAGCTAGCACTTTCTTGATAAATTAAGTAGCATTAGCTAAATTAATATCTTGAAGGATCTTCGGATTTAATTGTGAGGTAGCAATTGGAAGCGAAGGATCTTCTTTCCAAGGGATTTAAGAATCTTTGACCAATTTCTAATTGCCCATTGTGCTTGTAAATTACTAGATCTTAATGCTTTATTCTTGAGTAATTATCACACTAGATCAAGAGGTAATTATTTAAAGAGTAAAAGGGATAATTCACACTGGATCAAGAGTTTTATCTAACTAAGGTAATTTAGGATTAAATTCCAAGCAAGCTATCCATTGTTTTCATAATTTTTAGATATCAATGATCCATGGTATTGTTGTCAAGAGGGATATTAATTCTATGTTGGAGGTTTCTCTTAATTATTTTTTTCAATTTATTCTCTGCTTTCTGATTAATTGTTTTCTTTAATTTTCTTGATTGTTTTCTTAGATAGTCTTAATTGTTAGTTTGATTTGATTTAATTTTTACTCTCAAAATCTTCTTTATTTTATTTGTTTTGTTTTAAGAAAAAGAATAATAACCTTTCTCTTTGTGGGATCGACCCCTACTTGCCCTAACTATCTTTAGTTAGTAACTGTTGGGATTTTTATTTTTATGATTTGCTGACGACCGATCACCAACTCCCCTGCATATCCCAAAAGACTAGACTATGAACCCTGCCACGTGTTCAGAGTCTAACCCATGCGTTATTATGCATTAATATATGATTATATATACTATATATTATTTTTAGTGACTATGGAAATTACTTAAAAGACCAAATTGAGGATTAATGTGGCGCCTCCTTTTGACTTTTTTTGGTCTTTTCGCACTTTCGGGTGACAAAAAAGCCCTCGATGAATTTCCCCCCTTACTTTTCCTACTGCCTTTTTTTTTGTAATTTACTATTTTTATATTTATGATTAAGTGTGTTTGAATTACATATTAATTGTGTGTGGATATTAGGGTTTACTGGTTCAACTCCTCTGCCGGAATTCTAAAGGATTGGTGCTATAAATGTATCTGGAATAATGGTTGATTCATGGGTAAAGTATTGACATTCCAGTTCTGTTTTCCTTTCGTCTTTATTTCTATTTGGTTGGGTTTCTTCTTCCCTCCATTTAATTTAGCAGCGCCTTAGGATGGCATAACCTAAAGTGGGGAGCTTTCAATTCTCACCGCAACAATTTGAGGTAAATCATTTTTGTGTTGATTATATTATTTGATACTTAAATTTAACATTTCCTTATTCCTATTTTATTTTACAAAAAGTTTTTTTATTTATTTATCATTCGACTTCCTTTTTATTGAGGTTTCTATTAGTTGCTTATGTTTAGTATATTTCCAGATTTCCAAAAGCACAGTTAGCCAATGCTAAGTAAAATCATTTTGTGATGCATTGTGTAAATTACATATACTCCTGCAAATGCTCTCAAGTAATTCAATTTTCCTACGACAACTACACATGCTCCTTGACTACAAAAAATTAGGCCTTCCTTATGCAGAAGCCAAATTCTTCCACCCACCCGAGTCTATAAATTTAACAATTACAATCAAGATTAAAAAATGACTGCAGCGTACTATATTTTTTTAGATAATCAACATACATTTCAAACAACAATTAATATTAGCTTTATTTTGATGAATTATCTAGAGATGGAGGAGTAGAATATTAGCTTTATTTTGATGAATTACCTAGAGATGGAGTGAAATTCAGGTAATGCACTTTTAGCCCTAATAAGAAGATGACTGCAGCACAAGTGCAGACCGCCCTGCTTGTATATAATAAAATCATAAATTATAAATTTGACAAAAATCGTCATCTACACTTTCAATATATATTTGAAGAAAAACTTAATTTTGTGTTACAATTGGTATACAACCCTACCGTCAAGCTTAAATCTTTACCAAGTAATATTGTTCATCTTGATCCATTATAGATCTCTACCCCATTTGCCATGTTGCAGTCTTTAGATTTATTTTTGCAGCCCAAGTCGACCTTTTACCTAATTGGCCACATTTTCCTGTTATAGATAGCAAAAAGATATACCAAAGGGCAAGTTATAAGTTTAACCATTGAACTTTTTGTGAGTTCTTTTACTTTGGTTACTGAATTATGAAAAATAACAATTTGGTCACTTTTTTTTTTTTTTTGCAATAATTTGGTCACTTATATTTAACAAATTAAATATTTTAGTGACCAAACTGTTAGAAGACATTGATATATTGGTGTCGCATGACCACATCATTCAACATGCCACATAAAATCATTATGATGGGGTAGACCATGCACATAATCTAAATTGTTATTCCAAATAGTGACGTATGGCATGTTAACACAGAATGCAATACTAACCTAAAATCTCATTTGATATGATGATGTGGAATCACAATATTATCATATAATAGTAGGGCTTAAAGATTGGATAACCAAAATATTAAATTTAATATAGATTGTAGATTTTAATTTCTAATTCTCTATTATATATATTATCTTAGAAAATCTTTTTGTACAAATCCCCTGTTTATATAGTAACTATAGCTTCTGATAATGATAGGGCAAAACACTTGATTGTATTGATGTACAAGCAGTAACATTTATACAAGATGTAACCTATCCTTTACAATTTGAATTGGAGTGAATAACTCATAATTACAAAAAGATTTAAAACAGTTTTGGAAGGATTTGAAATACAAATCCCTTGATACTAGCTGACTGTTAAGTCCTTGATTTTAGCTACTGCGTTAATATCCTTAATAGGCCCCCACAAGACTGTAGAGCCATCAACGACTGTAGTCTTAGATCGCAGAAAGATGAACTGTTGAGTAGGCAGAGGTTTGGTGAACCCGTCGGCTAATTGATCCTTGGTTGAGATATGTCGAACCTTGATCTGTCCTGAAATGACATGTTGACGAACAAAGTGATAATCAAGTGCTAAATGTTTCATCCTTGAATGGAAAACAAGATTAGCACTAAGATATGTTGCACCAACATTATCACAAAATAGTTGAGGTTGAGGGACCGAGATTCCAAGTTCATTCAAAAGATTGTGAAGCCATAAGATTTCGGCTGCAATGTTTGCTAAGGCTCGGTATTCAGCTTCCGTGGAAGACTGAGCAACTGATTTCTGCTTGGTGGATTTCCATGAGTCAGGATTGTCGCCAATGTAAAGAATATGATCGGTTGTAGAAGTTCGATCATCAAGGTTTCCGCCCCAATCAACATCAGTAAAGGCAGTAATGTTGAATCCAATGTCCTTTTTGAGTAGCAAACCATGATTGATAGTGCCTTTGAGGTACCTTAGAATCCGTTTGAGAGCAGACCAATGATTTTGCGATGGACAATGCATGAATTGAGAGAGCTTATTAACAGAGAAGGCAATGTCAGGCCGTGTCAAGGAGAGATACTGCAAGGAACCAACAAGTTGCTGATACAAGGTGGCATTAGCAGTACCCGAATCATTATGGAGTTTTAATTGAGCTGAGGATGCCATAGGTGTCGCGCCGTAGGTTTGGAGTTATGCATCTCAAAACGATCCAGTAGATCTCGCACATACTTTTGCTGAGATAAGAAGAGACTCATAAAGGTTGAGATCACTTCAACTCCTAGGAAAAAATTGAGTGGGCTAAGATCCTTGAGAGAAAACCTAAAGGAGAGAGCTTGTAAGAACTTGTTGAAAACATTAGTACCATTACCAGTCACAATCAAATCATCAACATAAACGAGTAAATAGATGAGAGTTTGACTGAGTGATAGAATGAACAAGGAAGCATCAGAAACTGAATTGGTGAAGCCGAATTCTATGAGAAATTTGCTTAGCTTGTGCAACCAAGCTCTTGGGGCTTGTTTTAGGCCGTAAATAGCCTTATGTAACTTCCAAACATGGGTTGGATGATCTTTATCAACAAAGCCAGGGGATTGGGCCATATAGACTTCATCACTAAGGGTACCCTATAAGAAAGCATTATTCACATCCAGTTGTCTTAATGGCCAGCCTGATGAGATCGCAATGGAGATAACTGTGCAAATAGTAGTAGACTTGATAACTGGACAAAATGTTTCCTTAAAGTCCAATCCTGGACGCTGGTGAAAGCCCTTTTCCACTAGCTGTGCTTTGAAGCGGTTAATGGAGCCATCATCATTCCGCTTAATTCGAAAAACCCATTTGTTACCAACAACATTTCGCTTGGAATTTGGTGGGACAAGAGACCAAGTTCCATTGTCAACAAGTGCCATGAATTCAGAGGACATTGCATCTCATTATTTGGGTGAAGTAAGAGCTTGAGTCACACATGTTGGTTCAACAGAATCTGGATTAGAATTCTTTGTAGTGTGGTAGATGGTTTTGGGTTTAAATATGTTGTTTTGTGATCTTGTAGTCATGGAGTGAGTGCGAGTGTGTTGGAGAGGATTAGGGATCTGTGATGGAGGAGGTGATATAGCTGGTTGTGGGGAAGAAATAATAGGAGCTTGTGAGACTAATCAAGTTTCTAAATCATTACCTGAGTAAGGCAAAACAGGAGTAGTCACCATTTGATCATCCAGCACAATGGAGGACGAGGAAGTACCTGCACTAGACAAACATGGAACATTATTGACAGGAGGATCAGTGGAGACATGGTCAAACATTGGATCGAAGGAGGAAGACGTAGGAGGAAGGGTAGGGACCGAAAAGGGGAACTGAGATTCGATAAATTTAACATGACGAGAAAGAAAAATCCTATTCGTACTAATATCTAAAAATTTGTAAGCACTTTGATTCGAGGAATACCCAGGGAAAACACAAGGTCTGGACTTTGGTTGCAGTTTGTTGTTGTTGTATGGCTTAAGCCAAGGATAGTATATGCACCTAAATATTCTTAATTTGTTGTAATTTAGTTTGGAGTGGTAAAGGGTTTCGAAGGGAGATTGGTTTCGAAGTTTGAGGGTTGCCATACGATTGATAAGATAAGCGATGGCTTGGAATGCGTGAGTCCAAAACTTTAGAGGCATGTTGGCTTGGTGAAGTAGGGTGAGGCCACTTTCAAATACATGTCTATGTTTTCTTTCGGAGCAGCCATTTTGTTCAGGGGTATGGGGAGGAGTTTGTAGGTGCTGGATTCCCTATTTGTGTCGAAAGGTGGTTAAAGGTTGGTATTCACCCCCATTGTCAGAATAAACGATGGGGATCTTAGAATCAAATTGCCTTTTAACAAATCCCTAAAAGATGGAGAAAACATGAGTGACATCAAATTTAAATTTTAAAGGAAATAACCAAGTATATTAGTAAAATGATCCACAAAGATGACAAAGTAAGAAAAACCATCAATAGATTGTTGTTTAGTAGGTCCCCAAACACCAGAATATAGTATCCCAAGCGGTTTGGAACTACTAAGAGTTGGTTCAGAAAAGGGTAGTTTTTGACTCTTGTTACAATGACATGAATTGCAAGAAAAAAACTTAAATTTGGAATCAAAATCGAGACCAAAGTTCTTTAACATAAAGTTAAGAATCCTAGAGGACGGATGACCTAGACGCTAATGCAAGAGTTCATTGGATGTAGTGGAACACATGAACGCGGAGGCTTTATTCAAAGTAGAAGCTGGTGGAGGACTGCATTTCGGCAACTCATAAACTCCATTACGGTTTGTGTCGGCCATCAATGGTGCTCTTGTTTTGAAATTCTTCACAAGAAAATGAGAAGAGAAAAATTCACAAGAAACATCTTTAGCCTTACAAATTTTAGAAATATAGATAAGATTCCTTTGAATTCGAGGAACATGTAAAACATTTGATAAGGTTAAAAGTTTAGGTTTAGAGATAAGAGTGGTGGAAGCAGTATGATGAATAGTCAAACCTGAGCCATCTCCTACATGAAGTTCGTCAAGACCACCATATTCAGTATATAGAGGGATAAGGCATTGAGGACTTTGGCCACATGATGAGAGGCCCCCGTGTCAGCAACCTAGTTGTCATTGGTGGTTGATTCTGGATTGCACAAAATTGGCCTCTAGATCCTGCAAAACTGAAATCCTGTATTGTCAGAATGTCTTGGCTGGATGCACAGACTTGCCGCATAACTGATAGGTGGGTCTTGTGTTACCAGAATGTGTAGATGATGGAGGAAAGCGACGACGTTGATGGTAAGAGTTGTTTGGCCTAGTATTGTTACCTCTCGGAAAATGAGGTTGTGGCTGATCTTGCACACTTGATCGAGTAGTGTAGTTGGCTGTGAGAAGAAGTGTGGCTGATTCCTGTTGTTTGATTGAGAGCTTAAAGTTTTTCAGCTTGTCATGGAGCTCCTCAAACGAAATCTCTATATCACGGGCTCGGATTGCTGGTGATAGTTCTCGAAATTCTAAGTTGAGCCCATTAAGAGTGAAAAGAATTAGGTCCTCATAATGGCTGAGGCTATAATAGCATGAAAGATCAACTTATCCTGACGCACCCACTACAAATAGGTGGGGCTAATAATGGCTGTACCGGCAGTAAACTGCTTTAGGCCTGGAGTACGGCGATTGAGGTAACCATCAAGATCAAGTCCTTAAGAAAAATAGGTGGAGGTGTTTGTTGAATTAACATACATGATTATAGAGATATGAGATTTTTGATGAATGAGGGAAATGGGATTTTCATTCATAGTATTGTTGGGTACAATGAGTATATTTATACAAGTAGATGTGTGCTGTAATGTAATTACAATATTTGAATTCAAACTAACTTTGAATGAATCAAACCTAGAGAACTAACTTTGAATGGGAAACTGACTTGACTAGGTTTGAATGGAGAACTAACTTGACTGACTTGAATGATCCTTGACAGGCTCCCTCGAGATGGAGTCTCTGTTTGTGACACCAATCTTGGCTATGAACTGAGTAAAGTTTTGTCGAGATAGAGGCTTAGTAAGAGGATCAGCAAGTAGGTCTTGAGTCGACATATGAAGAACTTTGAGACAGCCATTAGCAACCTTATCACGTACAAAATGGAAATCTATGGCAATGTGTTTCATCTTGGAATGCAGAGCAGGATTAGCAGAAACATATATAGCACCAATGTTGTCCCAATAAATTGCTGGTGCTTGGCGAAGTGGATGGTGTATTTCAGATAGAAGACTTTGAATCCATGCTATTTCAGCTGCAGCACTAGCAATAGAACGGTATTCCGCCTCGGTTGAGGATCAAACAACTGTTTTTTGTTTGGAGCTTTTCCAAGAAATTAAATTCCCACCACAATAGATGAGGAAAGCAGAGGTGGATTTGCGATCTCCTTTGTCACCAGCCCAGTCTACATCAGTGTAAGCAACCATGGAGTTTTCTGATGATGGCACTATGTTAAAAATGAGGCCATAAGTAGCTGAACCTTTTAAGTACCGTAAAACTCTCTTCAAGGCCTGCCAATGAGCATCAGTTGGTTGATGCATATATTGAGCAAACTTGTTTATAAAGAAAGAGATATTAGGCCTGGTGATAGTCAAATACTGTAGTGCGATGACACGTGAGTGTCTGATGTGAGCTTGGAAGATGATTTGAGTGAAAATGGTGGAATCAGTAAAGTAAACACCTTGCCATGTGAACAACTTGCATTGATGATATGTCGACTTGTGTGGGACCCTGGAGGATGCGTTGGAGCCAAGCAAGCACCTCCCCAAGTTGGAGCTTATGTGGATGGAAGCACCTTACACTTAATGACACATGTTGATGACAAGCCTTCTCCATTTGACACATGTTAGTCAACAATTGAGGCTTGGAAAACCACTTGGGTGAAGCTCTTGTTTTTGATTGGTTTGAAGTATGCTGACATAAAGTTGATGAAACATCATCATTTTGTGCATGGAAAAGGGAATTTCAGCTGCCTACAATCCCAACTAGTTTCACACTTGTTTTCACGAGCTAATTAGCATTTCTAGCTAATTTGGGGGCTGTTTTGATTAGCTTATAATTTCATTTTGCTAAACTAGTTTAATTAGCTCTAGTTAAGTGTGTTTAGCTCTAAATAGGTGCTATATAAGCACTAGAACATGATGAGCTCTTTAGTTGTTGAATTTTGAATGTATTGAACTTTGTTCAAAGCTTGTAACCTTGTTTAGGTTGTCAAGAACTTCCTATGTCATTTTGAGTGGTGAATTTCTGTATCTCAATTTGATTTGGGAATTAATAGAAGTTTCTGTATCCTTGTTGATTTCAAGTTGTGGTGATTTTTTGTATCAATTTGAATCACTTGGTGGTGAGCTTCAATCTATTCAAACACTTGGTGGTGATTTTCTGTATCCTTGTTATCTTGAATCAGTGTGCTTAAACCTTTACTTTATTGTTGAATGCATCCCTTAAATAATCCAAATACTTCATTTCCTACCTTTCTTGTTAATTTTAGGTGTTTAAAATCATTTTAAGCACTTGAGTTAAAATTCTGTTTTCATAGTAACTCTTGAAATCTCTTTCTTTGATCCAAACCCCATATCAAATTGGGATCAGAGCCTAGGTTGTGTGTGTGTGTTGAGTTCATCATGTCTCAACAAAGTGAAGGGAGAAGAGTTGCTAATAGTTCCGCCATGAGGGAATTGAGAGCAATGACTGATGATGTCCAAAACAGATTGCAATTGATGGTAGAAAAGAAGCTTAAACGAGAGCAAAGAGAAAGAAGAAGGGAGGAGAAGAAAAGAGCATGGAAAAAGATGGTTCGTGAGATCAAGAAGGAATTGGAGGATGAATACACCAACAGAAGCACTTCCAAATCAACTTTCAACCCCAAAACAGCTACACGTGACAAGGAAAAATTCAAGGAGGTAGTCGATGACAAGGAAGAAACTAAACTAGTTGTAGAAAATGATGATGGTGAAGTTGGAGCCGAGAAGCTGCAAGAAGAAGAGAACCATGATGATCCTAAAGAAGAAAGTTGCAACAAGGCCGAGGAGAAGCTTAAAGAAGAAAGCATGATTTGTGCGGATTCTCACCAATCCATTGTTGTGCAAACAACTCTCACAATCTCTCAAGCTAACCTGGAGGAAGATTTGAGAACATGCCCAAATAATTTAAGTAAGCAATTTTCTATCAATGATGGATTTCTCTTTCTTGCTATTCATCTTTGATGCGCCAAGGACTTATCATGGACTTGAAGATGACAGTGGAGAGCAAGGAAAGGATGTGCATGGGTTGCAAGGAAGCATGGAGAAGCATGAAGATCAAGGAGATATCACACAACATGTTTCTAGCACCAAGGAGATGCCAAAGATGCCATTTGATCCATTGAAGATGCCATTAGAAAAAGCCAAAAGATTCAAGGATGCATTATTGGGCCTTGTTAAAACTCATCTTGAAGACTTGAAGGCCATCGGAGTTCATTTGAAGAGCTTTGAAGATGATTTGGGCAAGAATATAATCTCATCGATTCCAAGTTCATCACTTTGCTTGCAATCGATGGATGAATGAGCTTGAATGTTTTTTTAGGCCATTGTGGGCTTTATTTTATCTTAGATTAGCTTATTTTTAAGTTTGGATATTATTTGGGTTGGACCTTGTTTGACTAAGTCCAATCCTTGTTTAATTATGTCTTTATTTCCTTTTCCTAGTTGGGTTTGGACTAGTTTTACCCTAGGCCATATATTTGGACGAAAATTAGGTTTTATTTTTGGATATTGGTCAAACTCCTTTGCCTATATAAAGGCATCAACCCCCTCTTTTGTAATCAAGTTAAGTTTATCAATTAAAGAGAGATTCTTTTGAAAATTTAGCTTCTTTGCTCTAGTTTGAGCAAGCTTAGGGTTCTTCAATCATGTAGAGTCCTAGCAAACAATTAAGTTGTGATTACTTGATTGTTTGTGAATCTTGTGTTCTTGAGTTGACAATTGCAGGTCTAATTGAAGACTTAAGGCCGACGAAAGAAGAGGAATCACCTTGTGAAGGTCATCGATCAACTCAACTAAAAGGTGAAGAAGTTCAAGTCGAGTTTGATAGATTTTCAAGGCTAGATTTGAATCTAATACAACTAGATTCGTATTAATTGGTAATCAGAGCATAGGTTGACATCTTCAATTGGTAAATCTATCCTTCTAATCATCTATCATCAAGTTTTTCATCCATCTCATTCATCAAAGCTCATATCGCAACTTTCAATTTTCAAGATCCAAAAAATTCCGAAAATTCTGAAAATTCAAAAATTTATTGTGATTTCATCCTAACTCCAATTGCTTTGAAATTTCATAATTGGAGTCCTCATACCTTGTAGTTTAATATTCGAAAAATATTTCAAAAATAAAAAAATTTTCAAGCAGAATCATGTGAAATTTATTCTGGCTTCGTTTGAACTCGGAAAGTTTTGAAATTTGAGATCTAGACATCATTTAGTGTCATCTTTCTGGGAAAAATAGTGAAACAAATCAAAAAAATCTGTGTTGTCTGCCGCAATTTTGATCTAGGGTTCTTATTCGGGTATATTGAGGATTAGGGTTTTCTTTTGCAATTGATTGATTTGGTTGCAATTAACCCTAATTGATTGTTTGTTTGAGATTCTTGGGTTTCTTTTGCTGTGAATTGAAGTTTGTTTTGCAGAATTTTGAATTGAAGCACTATTGGATACAAGTGGTACTAAATTGGATCTAAGTGGTACTAGGGTTTTTCTTTTGATTAAATTGATTGATTTGTGTTGATTGTGTTTTGTGCAGCAAGTTTGGGAGACAAAAGGCTGTTTGGATTGTATAAAGAACACTTTTCTTTTAATTCACTCAAGTTATTGCTCTTAATTGTTTGTTCCTCAAGTAGGTCACGAGAAGAAAGGAGGCTCTAACAATTTGCTCTTATTAGACCTATTGAAGCTAGAAAAAGGCATAATCTTGTGAGATCATTAAGAGAGTAGTGGATCGCCAATCCATAGGTACAATGGGAGATATGCAAGAAGTACCAAATCAAGCCAAAGATTTGAGGACAAATCTTCTTCAAGGGGGCGGGAATGATGCGCCAAGGACTTATCATGGACTTGAAGATGACAATGGAGAGCAAGGAAAGGATGTGCATGGGTTGCAAGGAAGCATGGAGAAGCATGAAGATCAAGGAGATATCACACAACATGTTTCTAGCACCAAGGAGATGCCAAAGATGCCATTTGATCCATTGAAGATGCCATTAGCAAAAGCCAAAAGATTTAAGGTTGCATTATTGGGCCTTAGTAGAACTTATCTTGAACACTTGAAGGCCATCAGAGTTCATTTGAAGAGCTTTGAAGATGATTTGGGCAAGAATATATTTTCATCGATTCCAAGTTCATCACTTTGCTTGCAATCGATGGATGAATGAGCTTGAATGTGTTATTTAGGCCATTGTGGGCTTTATTTTATCTTAGATTAGCTTATTTTTAAGTTTGGATATTATTTGGGTTGGGTCTTGTTTGACTAAGTCCAATCCTTGTTTAATTATGTATTTATTTCTTTTTCCTAGTTGGATTTGGACTTGTTTTACCCTAGGCCATATATTTGGACGAAAATTAGGTTTTATTTTTGGATATTGGTCAAACCCCTTTGCCTATATAAAGGCATCAACCCACTCTTTTGTAATCAAGTTAAGTTTATCAATTAAAGAGAGATTCTTTTGAAAATTTAGCTTCTTTGGTCTAGTTTGAGCAAGCTTAGGGTTCTTCAATAATGTAGAGGCCTAGCAAACAATTAAGTTGTGATTACTTGATTGTTTGTGAATCTTGTGTTCTTGAGTTGACAATTGCAGGTCTAATTGAAGAGTTAAGGCCGACGAAAGAAGAGGAATCACCTTGTGAAAGTCATCGATCTACTCATCTAGAAGTTGAAGAAGTTCAAGTCGAGTTTGATAGATTTTCACGGCTAGATTTGAATCTAATACAACTAGATTCGTATCAATTGTCGATGAGAATATATTCTTGCCCAAATCATCTTCAAATGAACTCCGATGGCCTTCAAGTCTTTAAGATGAGTTCTAACGAGGCCCAATAATGCATCCTTGAATCTTTTGGCTTTTGCTAATGGCATCTTCAATGGATCAAATGGCATCTTTGGCATCTCCCTGGTGCTAGAAACATGTTGTGTGATATCTCCTTGATCTTCATGCTTCTCCATGCTTCCTTGCAACCCATGCACATCCTTTCCTTGCTCTCCATTGTCATCTTCAAGTCCATGATAAGTCCTTGGCGCATCAATCTTTATGTTCCCATGAAGCCAAATCCTTTGTCTATTCCAAATGAAGAGAGTTCTCCATACCCCGAAAAGAATTTGCTCAATAAATGAGAAAGGAGACAATGGCTTTTTCCTTGGTCTTGCATGAGGAAAATGAAAATCAAGTCATGGACATCCATCCTTTTTTTTCAACCGGAGGAGAATGACACGAGAGTGTCTCATGTGAGCTTGGAAGATGATTTGAGTGAAGATGGTGGAATTAGTAAAACAAGTATTGCCATGTGAACAACTTGCTTTGATGATATGTCGACTTGTGTGGGACCCTGGAGGACACGTTGGAGCCAAGCAAGCACCTCCCAAAGTTGGAGCTTATGTGCATGGAAGCACCTTACACTTGATGACACATGTTGATGACAAGCCCTCTCCATTTGACAAATGTTAGTCAACAATTGAGGCTTGGAAAACCACTTGGGTGAAGTTCTTCTTTTTGATTGGTTTAAAGTATGGTGACATCAACTGGATGAAACTTCATCATTTTGTGCATGGAAAAGGGAATTTCGGCTGCCCACAATCCCAACTAGTTTCACACTTGTTTTCACGAGCTAATTAGCATTTCTAGCTAATTTGGGGGCTGTTTTGATTAGCTTATAATTTCAGTTTGCTAAACTAGTTTAATTAGCTCTAGTTAAGTGTGTTTAGCTCTAACTAGGTGCTTTCTAAGCACTAGAACGTGATGAGCTCTTTAGTTGTTGAATTTTGAATGTATTGAACTTTGTTCAAAGCTTGTAACGTTGTTTAGGTTGTCAAGAACTTCCTATGTCATTTTGAGTGGTGAATTTTTGTATCTCAATTTGATTTGGGAAATAATAGAAGTTTCTGTATCCTTGTTGATTTCAAGTTGTGGTGATTTTCTGTATCAATTTGAATCACTTGGTGGTGAGCTTCGACCGGTTCAAACACTTGGTGGTGATTTTCTGTATCCTTGTGATCTTGGATCCGTGTGCTTAAACCTTTACTTTATTGTTGAATCCATCCCTTAAATAATCCAAATACTTCGTTTCCTATAATTTTAGGTGTTTAAAATCATTTTAAGCACTTGAGTTAAAATTCTGTTTTCATAGCAACTCTTGAAATCTTTTACTTTGATCCAAACCCCATATCATGCGCCTACTACACTTCTGTATTCAGTGGCACTAGTGAGAGCAGTACCATCAGTGAGACTAAGAGAAGAGGAAGAGCACATGGGCGTGGAGAAAGGCTTGTAGTCAAGCATTTTGGTTCTCTCTAGTAAGTCAAGCACATATTTTTGCTACAAGATAAATAGACCAGCACCTGTGGAAATCGTCTCAACACCAAGAAAGAAGTTTATTGGCACCATTTCTTTGAGAGATAACTGTCTTGACAATTCTTCAACAAAATCAATAATGGTAGAGGAAGAACTTCCACAGACAATAATGTCATCCACATACACTAGGAAGTAGAGAGTAAGTCCATCATGGTGATAAATAAACAGAAAAGAATCAGACTTACACTGGGAGAAGCCATAAGCAAGAAGAAAGGTTTTTAGCGTGTTGTACCATGCATGCGGAGCTTGCTTCAAACCATAGATTGCCTTATCCAACTTGCAAAGATAATCAGGATATGTACAGTCAATAAAACCCGAAAGTTGCTTCTGTCGAAATGTTCGGGTCCGGGGAACCCTGACGAGACGACTTTGGAAAGGTGGAGTCGCCACTAATCTTTTTTCTAAGGTGTGATTAGTCACCTAAAGGCCACCTAAGCTAAGTAAAGTCCAAAGCTCGGAAATGGACCCACTAAACCTAAGGTCCGGTCTCGTAACCTAAATCTAGGTTCGGGAGTCGATTAAGCCCATGGAAGGATCAGCACCCCTGAAGCGTCCGTCAAGTGACGGTACCTTTTAATCTAACTAGATCTAATGGGTCGAAAAGAAAAGTTGGTTGCTTTTAATCCTAATCTTGATTATTATTAAAAAGGAGTTTTAAAAAGAAAATAAAACCAATTTTGAAACCGATGTCGAGAATTTGAAAAAATATAACCGAACAACGTCGATCAATTCTATCTCGATTCTCTTTCACTGTTTGCTCTCTTGTTGAGTCTTCCGTGCCGGGAAGAAATTTTGAAAATGCTGTGAGAAAATCTTTTTTTTTCCATTTTTGTTTTTGAAAAAACTTGATCAATTTTATTAATTTCCAAAATCTTCTTTTGGAATTGCTTAATTAAAAAAAACATTCTTTTTTGAAAGTGCTTACCTTGAAAGCTCTTGAATTATCCAATTCTTAATTTTGAAAATCGAATAAGAGAACATGATTTGAGAAAAAACCTTTTTTGAAAAAACACCTTTTATTACCTCTTTTGATTTTCTGATTTTTTTTCTCTTTTTTTGATTTTCTTCTTTTTCTATCTCTAGATTAATGCATGTATGCAAATGATGAATGCAAAGTCCAATTATTTAAGCTAACTCGCGTAACCCGAGTTTTTGAAGGCACTTCCCGGGATATATGCTCGGAGCCCCGATGCATCCCGAAAAGAGTCGTCTTATCCTTAGGGACATTCAGTGGCCCCGAAAACTCGACCACTCACTGAATGCCCCTTCTTCGGAGGGGTTACGGTTGTTAACTGAATTTAAAGGTGGTATGAAATGCGAGCAGATATAATCTATGGCAGACAAGTATGACATGTATGCAGCTAAATTCTACTTTAATACAACTCTAAATTACTAAAATATTACAAACCAAGGCCAAACTGGGCCAATTAATAAATTAACTATAACTAAAAAAAGAAAATAAGACTTATGGGCCAGACTGGGCTTGCTGGGGACCTTTCTGCACACTAAAGAAAATGATCAGTAATATTCAGGCAATAACACACAATTTGTACCACATCAATGCAAATCAAAGATCTAAATTGCCCAAGTGACAACCATCATACCATAAATTTCTCAATTTCCTTTTAAGTTAATCTCTATTTGTGAAACTAGGTCTTACTCCAAGTTTAATATCCTCAAAATTGAAATTAGCCCAAAGTGTCTTACATATCATCTTCAAGCCAATTTCAATCAAAGAAAATCTTTACCTTAAATTGAGACCCCATTTCCAAATCAAGATTAACTCAACCAATTAAATTCCCATTTTCAATTTGAGCAAACAAACATTTTCACACATAAGACTCATATTCTAAAGCAATCAAAAAAATTAATGAAACTTAAATTAAAAAAGATCAATTTGAAGTCAATTTAAACACAAAAAATCCAAGTTTTGGCATCATATACTTAAATCCACCCAAAAAGACACAACCTTTATACTAAAAAAACCATCAATGCATTTTCCAATAAAAAATGCAAGCAATGCCCAATAACATCAACCAATTAAATAAAAATCTAATTTTTAGGCTAAAAATCCTAACTTTAAACAATTCTTAGCCAATTAGACTAAACTCAACTTAACATTCAACACAAAGACTAATTTAACTAACAAAGCAATCAAGATTTTAAGTAAAAAGCTAGGCTTTTTACTTATTTAAGATGGGAAAGTTTACTCAAGAGGGAAAATGAGCTAAATTTATCAACTTTATCATAAAAATAGAGCAATCAAACCTTAAATCAACATAAACAGGCCCTAAATTGCAACAATTAAACATGGCAAGTCTTAAATTGCAGTAGTTAAGTAATATCAGTCCTAAATTAATGGAAGATGGCAATTTCTAGGCCAAAATAGCACAAATCACACAAAGATGAACTAAATTAAAAGGAAAAGGAAAGTTACCTGCTTCAAAACGTCGTCGTTTTGGATTAAAATACTTTCTTTTTAATCAACTCTTTTTCTTCCATCGAGACCATCTTCTTCTTTTTTTCTTTCCACACTTTTCTTTCAAACGAAAACAACGCTTCTCCTTCACGATAGCTTGGCCAAAGCTCGATCAAAATTCCCCCTTTTCGACAAAATAAGACCCGATTCGTGATCTCCACCCTCTAAAACCTAAGATCCCTCTTTTAATTCGAAGAAAAAGGTCAGATTTTGATCCTCCCCGCAAAGAATAGAGAGCGGCCTAGGGTTTTAAAAAGAAGCAAGAAAAAGGCTTCAGCTTGGGTAACGTTTCGAGCAACAGGTCTTCCTTTTCAGGTATGGTCTCTTTCCATTTTTTCTTTTGAGATTCAAGAGAGTTTTTGAGCGAAAAAGCTTTAAAAAAAATCTTATGGTGATGGAGGTGTTTTTTTTTAGAGAAGGCATGGGTGGAGAAAAGAAAAAGAAAAGAAAATGAAAATGCCCCTAAGATTTAGAGGGTATGACCGTGTAGTATAAATGGTGGGGAAGCCTGCGAAGTGGAAGCCTTTTTCAGTGTCGAGAGAGGTTTTCTTTTATAGTGTGTATCAAGAGAGAGGAAGAGAGAGAGAAGTGAGATGAGCTTTTTTTTTGTTGAGGGTGAGAATTAGAGACCGGTTTTTTGTGAAGGGTCTAAGGTTTCTGGTTTGTGGTGTTCTTGGATGAGAGTGGTTGAGAGGAGTGGGAGGTGAGCTGTGTGGTTTTTTTTTTTTTTGTTAGAGGGAGAGTCAGCGTGGGATTAATTTTTTTCTCTGTGTGTGTATTCGCCTTTTCCTAGCTAATTCTCTTTTTTTTGTATCAGGTTTTCCAAAAAATCTTTCTCCTCCAACTGCTACCAGTGAGCTGTCAGGTAACAACCTTCCTCTCTCCTTCCAAATTAGTTGTCCTTGATGATAAGCTCAATTTTTTTGTCCCTTTGTGTGAGTCATCCCAGCGATCAGGTGATTTCTGTTTCTTGGTGAACCTATCGGGTTTATTCTAGTGTATTACTACTGATGATTGTCTTTTCTTCTGCATTTAACCACTTGCCATTGGCCTGTTGACCATTTATGTTTCTATTTGGTTGACTTTGATCCTGTGATTCTGTTGAGTTGGATTCATAACCCTTCACTGCGCATACCTACACTGCATTATAGCACAAATGTACATATCTGCTTAGCTGGCCATTCCTATGTGGCTGAATTCCCTGTTTCTAGCCTTTATGCAATCATTCGTGGCAGTGAATGTTTTTAAATCAACGCTTTGAGCGCAATTGGTGATCCTGATATAGGTCCAATTTGCCTGACAGCCCTTTTGATGACAACTGTTGATTGTAGACTCTGCCTTGCTCTTCTATGCTTATGCACATATTAGCTTTGCTCTATTTTGTTCATTCTGTTTGTGTAAATGTTGCCCACTCACCTGATCACTTGCCCTGAGGTGCCTTGTGTAATTAAAACTTACCTTTGCTGACCTTGTTATACTTGTTCAAGAATTTGCCCAAATTTGGTCTCGTCTTTGTTTTTTTTGTGTTTTCCTCGCAATTTTCTCACTTCCATTACTAACATATCTGCTCTTATTTTTCGCGGCTTTATTAACACTTCAAGGTTGAGACTATATTTCATACCTTGTGTTCAATATGGCCAAAAGTAACTTGCCCCCCCCCCCCCCCCCAAGCACATATGCTCCTGCTCCTTTGGTGTGTGTACTAGTCAATAGTGCACAGGCCTTTGGGTTATGGGGGGCACATTTCACCTTTCTTTCTTTGTTATTAGTGTTTGATCCTGCAGGCGGTGCGTTCTCCCTTCCAAAGTCCCTCAAGAAATGCAAGCCATCTCCCTGTACACATCATTTGGTGCAAAAGAAATGTAAATGCAGAGTGCAAAAAGAAATGTAAAAGTAGAGTAAAACCACCATTTTTGTATGTTGCATATGTAAACTTTAGCAAATATATGTAAAATGACATGCAATAATAGAGACAAAACCTTTTTCCTTCTTCCTTCTTTTATTTAATTATCACTAATTTTTGTATCTTTTGAATGCAATTAAATACATGCAATGCCAAGCAAAGAAAATCAAAATAAATACATGCAATGCCAAGCAAAAAAAATCAAAATAATGCATGAGGCTTAACCAAGCTACTAATTGGAACCTATAGGGAATAAGCAAATGTAATAATAAAAATGGACTATACTAAATATGCAAAGCGCAACCAACAAAAGCATTTTATTCTTTCTTTTTCGCCAAGGATAATTACTACTAATTAGACATAGACTTGCTAAATGAACCACCCTAATAGGTAACCATGATGCTTCTTATGTGAATTAAAAGATAAAATGGATTTAAAGAGCCAAAATGCAACACTACTGAATGAAGCTAAACCCTAAAATGCCTAAAAAATGCTAAAAGTGCCCAACCTAAAATTTGATTCCTTAATTAGCTATTATGACTTAGGAAGTACTTGAGATGACCCAAATGCCCCCTGGATGTGCAAAATGACCAAAATGCCCCTGGATATGCAAAATGGCCAAAATGCCCCTGGATGTGCAAAATGACCAAAGTGCCCTTGGTCATGCAAAATTATCAAAATGCCCCCTTAAGTGACCCTAATGTCGGTTAACAAATAAATTGATTTAAATCAATGGATACAGGACAAAATGGGTGTCTACAGCTTCATATACACATTTTCAGATAGCTGCCCATGGAGGAAGGCATTATTGACATCAAGCTGAAAAAGAGGCCATTTGTTTTGCAAAGCAATAGTGAGAACCATCCTAATGGTTTAGGCTTTACAACAGGACTGAATATCTCATGATAATCTAAGCCAGGCCTTTGATAGAATCCTTTCACGACCAATCTGGCCCTATACCGAGAGATAGTGCCATCAGGATTTCATTTGATCCGAAAAACGCACTTGCATCCAACTATATTCTGAGCTTCAGAAGAAGGAACCAAGTGCCAGGTTCCATTTTTAACAAGAGCATTAAACTCTTCAGACATGGCCTGCCGCCAGTGAGAATCTTTCAAAGCTTGTGACACACAGGTTGGTTCAGGCATCATGGGTGCTCAATGTTTGGTTGTGTGACGGATCTGTTTAGGTTTGAAGATATTGTTGCGAGAGAGAGTCATCATGGGATGAGTGCGACTATTCTGTGGATCTAGTGGCACTAAAGAACCATGAGTGACCAGAGAATCAGAACAATTTTACTGTGGAAGTAGTGGCACTGAAGAGGTCTGTGGAGTTAGTGGCACTAAAGAACCATGATTGGTTAAAGAATCAAACCACTATTGATGACGATCTTGTTCTATACATTCTTAATGGTCTGGGCAGTGACTATAAAGAAATTTCAACAGTAGTCTGAGCAAGGGAGACTCCAATCACTTTTGATGAGTTGCATGAAAAGTTGATTGCTTTTGAGATGCACCTGAAATAGGAAGTGGCTCAAGTCTCTAGTGCAGTTTCTGTACCTACTGCTAATTATACCCGACGGTATTCTGGCAACCAAAATGGCCGAAACAATGGTCCACGGCCTCGCAATGGGAAACTAACTTGACTAGCTTTGAATGGAGAACTGATTTGACTGACTTGGAATGAGAGACTGACTTTAATGATCCTTACCAATGATGAAGACTAGGTGGGTAAGGAGAGGAGAAAGAAAAAGGAAAGAAAAAAATTAGGCTGTAATGCGATTGGCTTTGATACCATATGAAAACTGATAATGGGTAAAAAGTTTGATTGTACTGATGTACAAGCAGTAACATTTATACAGGATGTAATCTATTCTTTACAATTTGAATTGGAGTGAATCACTCCTCATAATTACAAAAAGATTAAAAACGGTTTTGGAAGGATTGGAAATACAAATCGCTTGATACTAGTTGACTTAAGTCCTTGATTTCATATGTTGCCTCCTTGATTTAAGCTACTGCGTTAATATCCTTAATAGTAACTACGTTGGGATATAACTAATTAAAAATTGCGTCTAGCTCTAGACTTTTAGATATACTAGTAGGTTTCCCGCTCTTCACAACGGGGTCGTAAGACTAATTTAGAACGATGATGTAAGGTTGTTGAGTAAGATTGGATAATGGTTTCAAGTGACAATATCTCTCTTCAGTTATTTTTCAAACTCCAGATCGTTTTAGACAAAGGAAAAGATAAAAATATGAGAGTCATTAAACAAATAATCGAGCAAAAAATTATTTAGTTTATGGAGACGAAACATAAAAATTCCCTCCACGAAACTCATTAATCAAATTCAGCTTCCAGACCCTTGACAAAAGCCGTAAATCTCACAATAATCTTTTAACCGATACTTGACCAACCTTAATCGAATAAGTCAAAGCATTAAATGGTCCAACCCATAATTATGAGGGATTAAATAGCATAAAACATAAAAATCTGAGGATCATTTGATAAATAATCCAACAAAAAAATATTTATTTATGGAGACCAAACATAAAAATTCCCTCTTGAACACTCCACAAAACTCATTAATCAAATTCAGCTTTGAGACCCTTAACGAAAGCTGTAGATCACACAATAACTTTTTAATCGACACTTTAATAACCTCAATCGGACAAGTGGGCAAAAAATTATAGGATATCAAATAGACCGGCAATCACGACCACAAAATTTCAAAAGCATTTTTTAAAATCAAAACATTAAATTTGGCTTTTGAGTCCTTCATGGAAGTTATAGATCATGAAATTACCTTTTAATAGACACTTGAATCACCTTGATCGGACAAGCAAAAGAAAAAAAAAAGAATTAAAGACAAAACGTTCAGTCGTTCAACCCAGAAATTGTGAGAGACTAAATAGCATAAAGCATAAAAGTCTGAGGATCATTTGATAAATAATCCAGCAAAAAAAAATATTTGTTTATGGAGACTAAATATAAAAATTCCCTCTTGAACCCTCCACGAAACTCATTAATCAAATTCAGTTTTGAAGCCCTTAACGAAAACCATAGATCACACAATAACCTTTTAACCGACACTTGAATAACCTCAATCGAACAAGTGGAAGAAAAATTATAGGATATCAAATAGACCAGCAATCAAGAGCACAAAATTTCAAAAGCATTTTTTGAAATCAAAACATTAAAATTGACTTTTGAGTCCTTCACGTAAGTTGTAGATCACAAAATTACGTTTTAATAGACACTTGAATCACCTTGATCGGATAGCAAAACAAAAATAAAAGAATTAAAGCCGAAACATTTAGTCGTCCAATCCAGAAATTGTGAGGGACTAAATAGCATAAAGTATAAAAGTATATATGAATCATTTGATAAATAAACAAAAATAAAAGATTTATTTATTGATAGCAGGGCCCATCAATAGTAACTTTATTCCAAACTTCCCAAAACGCCCTTAATCATCAACCAAAATAACAAAAAAACCAAACATGAAAGCACCAAAATACCCCTGACATTTTGTTCTTGGGTGAATGTGATGAGGTTTCTCAACTGGTTTTTTGGTATTTCTACTTCTCATATTATATATTATATATTATATATTATATATTATATGTTATTTTAGATTATAGATATAGATTATAGATATTTAGATAATAATTATACTAGCGCTAGCCATTTACTATCCCATCATTCCTTATTTTAGAACCAAGAAAATACTTAGTTATCTGGTTGTGTTCTGTCTTGTTAACTCTATCAGTTTAACACCCTAATAATGATAATGATGGGTGGGTTTTCATAAATAGTCATGTGATTAGGTGAGACATGTCGCATTCATATGCTTGGCATCGAAATTGATCAAGCTTAAACGTGAGTGATAATGAGCTTGGCATTACGTTCCAAACTCTAATTTATATTAATTATCAATGTGGCAAGTTTCTTTGATCTTCTAATTATAATGGAATGGATTAACTGGAAATTCGGACCCCTTGGCTCCCACTACTTCTTATTGGAATCTTCATTTTTAGTATTTGCTTCTTTCACGTTAGATTTGGGGATTCCTAGTTTCATTTCACAATTAGGAAAATTACCTAACTAAGACTGTTTTATCATATTCGAATTTTAGTATATATAAAACGGGTGTAATGGATATAAACGGAATCAATACAATATTCATACGTTCAAAATTGGGTCAATTTAAAATATGGCAGCTCAACTCGATTAGTTTCGGAAGCTCAAAATCTCTAAGATTAAATTCAAAAGTAGAATAAAACTGGAAAATATTTAACTTAATCAAACTCACAAGTCATTAGAACAAATGGAATGTTGCACCTCTTGAGCATGTTCTCCCGCAAGTTTGCTTACAACAAATCTTGGCTACACCAATCCCTTTTGCCTAAGATAGGGAAGATAAGCTGGTTTGGAGTGGGGAGAGCTCGGGTTTATTCTCTGCTAAATCTGCGTTTTCGCTTCTTCAAACTGAGCATGTTCGGGCTCAAAAACTCCCAGATATACATTGGCTTTGGAGATGTCGTGGTATGGAGCGGATGAGGTGTTTCTTATGGCTCTTATATCAGGACAAGCTGAATACAAATGTGAACAGGGCACGTCGACAACCTAGTGTGAGTCTTTTGTGCCCAACGTGCCTAGCTTCTACTGAATCTTCATTGCCTTTGTTTCGGGATTGTGTTTTTGCTAAGAAGTTTGGGACTGCTGGTTTGCTCTTGGAGGGCCGCCCACTAATTTCTTTTCCATGAATTTACAAGATTGGTTGCGAGTTAATTGTACCAGTAGTAAGCAATCTACAAATGCTACTACTTGGGCTATTAATTTTGTTGCCACTTTGTGGTGTGTTTGGAAAAGACGGAATGCCTTGGTGTTTCAAAATGGTATTGAACCTGCTGGAAGGGTGTGGTTGCGTGCTAGTAACATGGGAAGTGATATTGAGAAGGCCTATGTTAAGCATGCAAGTCAGGTTCCGAGGAGAGCTACTTGGGTCAAATGGCAAAAACCTCCATCCGGATGGTATGTTCTCAATACTAATGGTGCTGTTAAGCAGGAGACATGTCTTGCTTCCACAGGCTTTGATTCGTGATTCAAATGGTGCCTGGATTAGTGGTTTTGCTAAGAAAATTGGCATTACGGATAGCCTATCTGCGGAACTTTGGGGATTACGGGAGGGACTGTGGTTAGCTAAATCACTTAATTTATCCAATATGATTGTGCAGTTGGATGCTAGTGTGGTGGTTAATTTCTTAAACCAAGGGATTACACCAACTCACTTAAATTCTGTTCTGGTTCAGAAAGCTTCAGCCCTGGTGAAAGGTGATTGGGTTAGAGAGATTATTCATGTGTATAGAGAGGGGAATCGTTGTGCTGATTTCTTAGCAAATTTTAGGCAGGATATTCCCCAGGGATCTTTGGTGTTGATGGAACCACCTGCAGGATTGCTACCCTTGATCGAGCATGATGCTGATGGTATTGCCATTCGAAGACTTTAACTAACTTTGTCGGCATCTTATGTACCAAAAAAAAAACTCACAAGTGATTAGAGTCTAGTATGAAGCTAGAAGTTGATCAAGTTTGAGTCATTGCTAGCGGCCAATAGTGCTCCATATCTAGCTAAAAGCTCTAGTACCTATATTGTGCACCTTATACTTATACTTATAATGATCATGATTATTATTTACAGGTGTTTGTATACATTTTTATTGGTTTACAACTAATTTTATTCGAGTTCGTTTGACTCACTATTGGAGTAAAAGTCACCCGATGATAGTTTTTTCTATTTACAATATCCGAACTTGAGATTTTACACTAAACTAGAAGAATAAATGGCAAATCACTTAAATCATGATTGAAGTTGTAGTTTGAATATTGTGTTACTGTAAAAACAATAAGTTGTAGTTTAATTTGGACTGTAAACCTATTATGTTTTATAATTTTTCTTATCACTACCAGAAAATGTTGATATAGTGGCGTTTATGTCCACAAACACCGCTAAATATTAGAAAAAATAGGGGAAACTTTTACCCGTGAATAAAAGTAAAAATGTATTTTTCCCTCTAAATTCGTTATTTTATTAAAATAAATGCCACTGAATTAGAAAAATGGGTAGGAAAATTTTTCCCAAAATAATTCAAGGGAAAGTTAATGAAAAAACATTTAGCGGTGTTTTTATACTCAAATGCCACTATTTAGTGGCGTCAATAGTGTCGTTTCAGTTAAAAACGTCGTTAAACTAAAATTTAAAATTTAGAATATAATTTCAATAAAAGGAGAAAAATTAATTTTGCGGCGTTTATAAACGCCGTTATTTGCCCAAAAACACCGCTAATTAAATAGTGCAGCTTGCCTTTTAAACACCGCCAAAATCCCTGACGACTGTTATACCGATGCTTCTGGCGACGAATTCAGAAACGCCACTATTTCCAATAATGTATCCTCACTTGAGAAGAAAAATAGTAAAGTCTCAAGAGTTCCTCTCTCTCTAAAATCCAAATTCTCTAACTTCTCTCTAGAATTCAACTTAAACCCAAAACTCAAGTCCAAAACAGATCAAAATGTCACTTTTGCCAAGAACACCTTGAACAAACACAAAATTTCCCTAAAAAAACAAGATCAAACAAGCCCCTTTTCCAAGAACACCTCAAACACACTCAAACACAACCTGGAAACCAACCACCACCAGCCACCGCCCCAAACTTCCCCGACCACCTAAAGCCACCACTACCATCGCCTCCGGCCACCACTGCCACCGCCGCCGGCCACCTTTCCGGTCACCGAAAAATTCCCAAAAAACACCAAAAAATCCTTCTTTCCTCATAAACCCAAATCTAACCTCATAATCACCAAAATCCCCTTCAAAATCCCTCGATCTTTTGCGTTGGACACTTTTGTGGGTCTCTGTTTTGGTTCATCTGAAAATGTTTGAGATGAAAAAAGGCTTCTTGTCTAGCACAGCAAAATCCTCCAAGTGCAAACAGGCCCAGAAAGAAAAACGGCTTCGACAAGAAAAATTTCTTAAAATGCCAATGGGTCATGATTCTACTACTAGAGATCAGGAATTTGAGGGCTACTCTGCAGACAGTTGCGGTGATGAAGATGATGAAGAGGGTGAGAGTCTGAAGGTAAATCACTGTTTTCTTTCATGAAAGAGTTGGAAATTTTTCAGGAAATATGTTTGGATGAGATGGCTAATGAGTATTAAGAGAATGTGGGGTTCACTGTATATCTAGAACGTCCAAAAAACGCTCTTTTCCCAATGTATTGCAAAGAGTTGTTTACAAGTACTTTCCAGACATTGTAAAAAAGAAATCTTGCAGTACTATTTATTTAAAAATTAAGAAACTTGAAGGTCAAATTTCCAAGTTCAAGGCAGACATCAGCAAGTTTGAGGGGAATAATGAAAACATACGCAAGGAGAATGAATCCCTTAAAGAGGAAAAGGTGCAATGGATACAAATGGAGGCTGATTTCCAAGTTTTGAAGGCAAAAAATAAGGATTTAGAAGAAATGATCTCGACTTTGAATGGAGAAAATCAAGTACTGATGAGAAGCAGTATTAGTAGCATAGACGATCACATGGCAGACGATCAAGATTCTGGATCAAGTAGCAAAAAGAAGTAGAAATCAGTGGATTCTAAACCTCCTAATGAGCTTCGTTTCTTAAATCTAGAAAAGTTTTTATTGTCAGATAGGTTTGCTACTTTCTTGCTTTATGATGATGAGAAGTTAATTTGGATCAAGTTCAAAAAAGAAAGTAAGGTCTTTGTTTGTTGCAAGTGTGGGAAACCTGGGCATCCTAAATTTAGGTGCAATCTCCCAATTGAGGAAGCATATGAATATAGAAATCTTCCATACAAACTGTATGTGCAAAAAGGAAGGCAAACTCATAAGCCAAGAGACAACAATCAAAGCTCAACGCCTTCTGCAGACACGAGCTTTAAATTCCAGGTAGAGATCGTTGGTTACAAGTGTAGTGCTCAACCTTCACTAATGGGCAGTAAAGATACTATGACTCAAGAATCAATTAGTCGAATTTCTATTTACAAAGAAGTTGTGATGTCTGGTGGAAACAATTGTTTGGGAGACTTAGCATGTTCGAAAGACTTAACCAGCATGGCCAGCTCACTCACTAACCAAGAATTCATTCATGGTAACCTCACAAATCCTCTATCAAAGAATTTGAATGAATCTGCTGAGAAATCTACTTTTAACTTCAAGACAAAGAGCCCGGAACATGTGGTTAATAATCTCCCTACAAATCAAGTCAAAGGCGTTTGTACAAGCTGTGCATAGAGGTGTTCATGGGTCGGGCCGGGTTCGGACCGGGTCTAAGCTTTGATCTATACTTACATGGCTTGTCCAAGCCTGGCCCCGCCCGACTAAACGGGCCTTAACTTATGCCCAAGCCCGCCCAATTAAAAAAAGCTTTGTCCAAGACCCGTCCAAGCCCACCCCTTTTAGTAATTAAATATATATTATTTATTTATTTTGAACTCATTATTTATTATTTAAAATATATTTTTTATTTATTTAATAGTATATATTATATATAAGATAGTAAAGCGTAATTAACATATATATTTTTTATCAAAATAATTAATTTACACATCTAATGAATATTTTAACTAGTCAATCTAATTAAAAACAAATAAAATAATCTAATTATTTAAGCATACGGGCCGGGCCGGGCTTTTATGGCTAAGACCAAGCCCGGCCCATTTTGTAAACGGGCCTTAAAATTTTTTCCAAACCCATCCAACGGGCTTCAAATTTTTGTCCAGGCCCTCCCAAATATCGGGCGGGTTTACGGGCTTGGGCGGGTAGCCCGGCCCTTGAACAGGTCTAGCTGTGCAGCTAATGAAAGAAGTCGAAAAATTATCCACCCCAGAAACAAAATGAAAGACTATAATAGGAGAGTTTGGGTTCATGTGAAAGAGAAAGCTAGGAAGAAGAAAACAAAGACAAATGGGCGTAAGGGAAGAACAAAAATCAAGTCTAAAAATTTCAACATTCAACTTGGGAAAGGAAATTCTAGTTGTGATTTGGGCTCTAATTTTGTTTTAAGGTTCCCAGACAAGAAGAGGCTCAGGTTGGAAAAGAGTCAAAACTGCAAGGAGATTGGGATAAACTTGTTTTGAGCTTTAAGGTGACAATGGAAAGGCTTATTGTTTTGTTGATATAGCTTGCATTCTAGTCATTGGCAAATCACGAAACAGTCTCGCATCATGGTTTGAAGACCAAGACATAGGAAGAGAATCAAGATGGCTGAGTTTGCGAAGACTTCTGCATCATCCAGTATCCTTTTGGATCCCATGATCGTATCCTGAATTAGTTAGGGAGATGTTCATTCTCTTTGTTTTAATTTCTTTAGTTATCCAACTACTTATACTAACCTGTTATGTTTCTTGATAAAATTATTTGTTCGGTAAAAAAATAAAAAACTTGAGAAGAAAAATACCATTCCCTTTATACGCTGCCTTTAGGTTCATCATGTAAGAGATAATGAACAAATCAAATTTTAATTTTTGAAATTGTAAATTTTAAATTGTAATCTGTTGTAAACTATAGTTGTAGTGATAAGGTAGGTTATGTCTAGAGCAGTTGGTTGAGAACCAAACTCTAAGCTGTATAAAACTTTGTAACAGATCATTCATCAAATACACTTTTCGCTCGTCTTCCTCATACTCTCTATATGGTATCAGATTTTTCAACCTAAAATCAAGCAAATGCTTATTCGATCCTGGTTTAGTCCAAATCAAAATCATGACAACTGCAAGCAACACTTCCGCTAGCAGCACAACACCAAACCTACCCATTTCGATCAATGCTACAACACAACTTCCTCTGAAACTCACCTAAAAAATTTTATATCCTGGCATGCACAATTCGATGCGCTCCTTCAAGGATTCGATCTTGGTGGCTATATTGATGGCACCACTGAAGCACCTGCCAAGGAAATTCAGAAAGATGGCAAGACTATTGTTAAATCCAGATTATGCGTTCTGGGTAAGGCAGGACAAATTGATCCTTCACGCCATAATTGCTTCTACCTTTGAGGCAGTACTACCGTATGTTGCTTCTTCAACAACCTCTCATGATGTCTGGCAAAAGCTCCTCAAACTTTTGCTAACAAGACTCGATCCAGGATAATGGATCTTAAGAGCTCTCTTCAATCTACCAAAAGGAATGGCCAATCTGTTGCTGAATATTTTCAGAAAATGAAATCAATAGTTGATGAGTTGCATCTCACTGGCACCGCAATTGATGAAGATGACCAAATCCTATACATTCTCAATGGTCTCGGCTCTGAATCCCGAGAAATTGCTACTGCAATTCGAGCTAGGGAGTCATCAATTTCACTTGAGGAACTTCATGATAAACTTGTTTCCTTTGAGAGTCTTCTCAAGCAAGAAGTAGAGAGTTACTCCGTCCAAGTTTCAACTGCAAACTTTGCAAAGCGTGGCTTCAATAAAAACTTCAACAACAACAATCGCAGGTTCAATAAATCCTATCATGGTGCTAACAATGGTAAGGCCTCTGGATCAACCTTCACAAATAGACCTATTTGTCAAATCTGTGAAAAAATAGGTCATTCAGCCAAGCAATGCCGACAAGGAAGCTCTTTCTTTAGCTCTCGTGCCAATGGCCAATTTTGCTAATGTTTCTCCTACTGGTAAACCGTGGTTCATGGACTCCGGTGCCTCCCACCATGTCACGGCTGATCTCAATAATCTCTCCATCTCTTCTGAATATGATGGAACTGAAGCAATCAAAATAGGCGATGGAACAGGTCTGTCAATTACTCATACAGGTGAAACTGAATTAATCTCATCTGATCATTCATTTAAACTAGATGAAGTTCTATGTGTTCCAAAGATTGCTTAGAATCTGGTTTCAGTATCAAAGTTTTGTAAGGCAAATAAAGTATCGGTTGAATTTGATGCTAACAAGTTTTTGGTTAAGGATTTGCAGACACAGGCAGTGTTGACACAGGGGTTGAACGTGGATGATGTCTATCAATTTTCTTCAAATTTCAATTCAATAAAGCCAATTGCTTTCACGGTTGTCCGTACCTCCACTCATTATTGGCATCAGCGTCTTGGTCATCCATCAAAGTTCATTCTTAATAGAGTCATCAAAGAGTTTTCTCTTTCACAGATTCAAATGATTTTCAATCCTGTAATTCTTGTCATTGCAAGAAAAGCCATAAATTGTCCTTTGGTGTATTTTCATTGAGTAGTTCTAAACCTTTGGAGCTTGTTTACACAGATATTTGGGGACATGCGCCAATTCCTTCTTCTACTGGTCACAAATACTATGTAATTTTCGTTGATCATTTTGCAAAATACATATGGTTGTTTCCCTTGAAAAACAGGTCTGATCTTTATTTGTTATTTCCAAAATTCAAAGCAATTGTTGAAAATTTCTTTGCAACAAATTTAATAACTCTATACTCTGATGGGGGTGGGGAATATGAGAAATTAAAGAAATTCTTGCAGCCTCATGGTGTTTCTCACTTGCAAACACCACCTCACACTTCCCAACATAATGGACCAGCTGAAAGGCGCCATAGACATGTAGTTGAGACTGGCCTAACCTTACTACATCATGCTTCCATGCCTCTTGCATTTTGGGATTATGCCTTTCAAACTGCAGCTTATCTTATTAACATAATGCCAACTCCAAAACTAGATTTCAAATCTCCCTTTCAGGCACTGTTCAAAAAGGATCCTAATTATCATAAATTAAATGTCTTTGGCTGCCTTTGTTATCCATGTCTTCGACCCTTCAATTCAAACAAGTTTCAATCTCGGTCCAAACCTTGTGTTTTTGTTGGTTATTCAAATAACAAAAGTGCCTTTCTCTACCTTGATGTTGAGTCTTCTAAATTATTTGTCTCTAGGCATGTTGAATTTGTTGAAAATCAGTTTCCTTATCAACAATTCAAGACTTCTTCCAATACAGAGTTTGAGTCTACTTCAAAGTCTTTCTTATTTTATCCTGACCTTGTTGTACTTGATAAAAATTCTTCTGCAGAGTCCTTGGTTCCATCCACTTCAATCTCGACAAATCATAACACTGCAGGTAACGCACCTAATCAAACTTTAGCTATTATTCAACCTGATGCTTCTCCTACAGGTGCTGCAAACGAACCACTTGATATTCAGTCCTCATTGTTAGATGAACAAGCTGCTAATACTCATCCTATAATGACATGATCGAAGAATCATATAGTCAAGCCAAACCCCAGATTTTTTATGGCAACAAAGCTCTCAATCTCTGAAATTGAGCCAACATGTGTGTCTCAAACAGTTAAAGATGTCAATTGGCGAGCAGCCATGAATGAGGAGGTTAATGCACTCATCAAGAATGGTACTTGGTAGCTAGTTCCTCCTTCCTCTGAGCAAAATCTCGTGGGTTGCAAATGGGTGTATAGGATCAAAAGGAATCCAGATAATAGCATCTCTAAATATAAGGCGAGGCTTGTTGCAAAGGGCTTTCATCAAAGGCCAGGTATTGATTTCTCCGAGACTTTTAGTCCTGTGGTCAAGCCAACAACAATTCGAATTGTGCTCTCCCTTGAAATTCAATCTAATTGGCAGTTAACTCAACTTGACGTTAAAAATGCATTCCTTCATGGGAAGCTCTCTGAAGATGTATTCATGAAGCAGCCACCTGGCTTTATTGATGCAGAATATACAGATTATGATTACAAATTAGAAAAGGCTATCTATGGGTTGAAGCAAGCACCAAGGGCGTGGTACAATGCATTGAGTTCCTTTCTTATTGAATTTGGTTTCAATCAGTCTAAGTCAGATTCCTCTCTTTTTATTTACAATAACAAGGATGTTATCACTCACTCCCTTGTTTATGTTGATGACATAATTATAACTGGTACCTCTCCGGATTTCATCAGCTCGTTGTCAAGGCAATTTTCCCTTAAGGATCCAGCTCCCTTGAGCTACTTTCTTGGTATTGAAACTAATTTCACTGACAACGGCTTACTCTTGTCTCAACAGAAATATGTCAGGGATTTGTTACATCACACAAATATGTTTGAGAGCAAAGTAGTTCATACCCCAATGGCATCTTCAGCTTCTCGGACTTTGCATGGTGGAACTCTTCTGGAAGATGTAACATAATATGGGCAGCATTGTTGGTGCTTTGCAATATTTGCTGCTCACTCGTCCAGACATCTCATTTGCGGTTAATAAGCTAGCTCAATCCATGCATCAGCCAACTGATTTACATTGGCAAGCTCTAAAACGTGTGCTTCGGTATCTCAAAGGGACATTATCAACTGGCCTTATACTTAAGAAAGCAGCTGCTACAAATCTTCTTGCCTATGCTGGTGCAGACTGGGCAGGAGATACAATAGATCGAAAATCAACCTCTGCTTATCTTGTATATTTCTATGGCAATTTAGTCTCATGGAAGTGCAATAAGCAAAAATCAGTAGCGAGATCATCCACTGAAGCAGAGTACAAAGCCATTGTAGCAGCCTCAGCCGAACTCTCTTGGATTCAAAATCTCCTTGGTGAACTCAAAATCTCTATCTCTCATACTCCTACTATTTTTCCTGATAATATTGGTGCTACCTATGTTTCGGCAAATCCAGCTTTGCACTAAAAAATGAAACACATTGCAATTGACTTTCATTTTGTAAGAGACAAGGTTCAAGCAGGCACTCTTCAAGTCAAGCATGTATCTACACATGATCAGTTAGCTGATCTTCTGACCAAACCTCTGCCTCGCCAACAGTTTCATTGTCTTCAATCCAAGATTGGTGTTACTTCTCCATCCACACCATCTTAAGGGGGTGTGTAAGAGATAATGAACAAATCAAATTTTAATTTTTGAAATTGTAAATTTAAAATTGCAATCTGTTGTAACTATAGCTGTAGTGATAAGGTAGGTTATATCTAGAACAATTGGTTTAGAACCAAACTCTAAGTTGTATAAAACTTTATAACAGATCATTATCAAATACACTTTTCTCTCGTGTTCCTCATACTCTCTATACATCATTGCTTAGACTTATTTCGTTTTAACGGCTATTTCTAAACAGGAAATTGTTAAGTTAGTTTAGGTTCATGTAAAGGCAGTTTGACATTAATTATTTGCCTTAAATCAAAACAAACAAAGAAATTAACATCCCTTTAATCATTGCAAAGGTTGATTTCGTCAAATTCTATAGAAGATGTCCTTATGTATTGATGCTTAAATCGAGGTTCTCCCGTGATTAAATTATATATATAATATGCAGCCTGTTATTGTGATAACTAACAAATTGGCTAATTGCTTTTATTACTTTTTTTGGTAATATATTTCCTTTATAATTTTTTTTGTTTTTCATATGATTATATCATTATATACCACTATGTACATTTTTATTTTTGAATTGGAGGAATGATTTATTTAAACTCTACCTTAATGTCAATGGAGTTGGTATAGACTTGAATTAGTGGTGGAATACATTCGGATTTGAATACATTCGGATTTGAATCTCCATAATTCCTTATTGATAGAGGATTTGTAAATTCGAAAAACCAACAAAGTTCAATGAATTATAAATCTTCAAAAGGATTAGCACATGGACAGTCTAGAGGGCAGATATCTACAAGTTGAGACAAATACTCATATGTAATGTACAACGTATATCATATATATTATCCAAAATCATTCAACTATGAAATGAAAAATATCTTCTAGATATTGGCATAGTAAAACAAGCAATACTATGAATATACTTTGATGTTCCAAGATTCCATAAATTAAATATGTAATATAATTTTGTACTATCCTTTAAATATCCAAACCTTATACCTTATATATAGATATCAATCATAGTTTGATAACATAAAATTCACAAGCTCTTTGGACTAGAAATCATCTCATATAATTTAAGGATTTTGTCTTGTACGTACAAACACTCAAACTTGGATCTTATGCCTTGTGATTTGTTTTACAATATGTTTTCATATTCTATTGTATTTCTATTGCCCCGGCCTTTGGGAGAAAATATTCTTGAATAAGTTTTTACCCAAGCAAATCTTTTATTTTTTTAATGAATTTTTAATGCAAGTAAATAAGATGTATTATATTATAGTTAATAATCAAATATAAATGGGACCGAGTTAAGGCTATGTGTTGATATCTCAATTTACACTTGAGGGTAAACATGTCCTTGATAATGTTAGAACAAGATGTGTGGCTCATATTTAATCTAAAAATCTAAGATAGGTCAGATTTGATGCCACCCTTGTCATAATTAAATTAGGAAAGTAATTTTATTTTCCTAATTTCCGATAATTGGGCCGAAAATTAGCATTAAGTATTGAAAAATAATAATTATTATATAATTATCATTATTATAATAAATGATGGTCAGAAAAGAATTGAAGTCATCTTGTATGATTTTCAATTCTAACGAAGACTTAATTCTTATATGATGACCATCCTAATTTTATGAAATACATAATGCCATGTCTAAATTGGATCTGTGGCGCAATATGGCCTAGTCCAAACCGTCCATGCCCAAATTTGATCTCAATTGAATTAAATGCAACTTCGTATTTTGTTCAATTAAGGACAAAAGGCGAAATTGATAAAATTGAATGGGCTAGAGAGGTGCGATTTCAACAAGGATTTTACCATTGTGATCCTTGACTCTCATAGATCATTTTGGCAAAATTTCATCTCATTCTGACTTAAGACGAAAAACTTATTCACGTTGTTTAATTAAGGACAGTTTGGGATGTGAAACCAATTTCACCATGATAGAGATATCAATTTCGACCAATATTTTTTCCATGGTCTTAATATGGTAGCCAAACCCTACTGGTAAAATTTGGGCTCAATCTGACACCGGTTGCAACTTTTGCATTTCTTTCAATTAAGGACATGAGGCTTTCCACCCCAGTTTAGTCAAATTTGAATCCTATCTCTGTTTTGATCGAATTGAGGGCCAAGAATGGTCAAGTTATGATCAATTCCGTGGCCTAGGAGGTTATGTTCAAAGTTTGGATCATTTTGGCTATTTTGACAGCAAATCAGGCTACAGTGCAGATAAATCGGAACCCGAGTTAGAATGGATTGCGTTAGAAAGGAGGGAGATTGCGGCAAGGTCATATTGAATATGTTTTGGTCGGCCTTGGTGGATGTCATTGTGTAGACACCCGTTTTTGGCCTATATCCTTTAATTCAGATCAATTTATTCCTTAATTTGCATTAAGGCCATTCAGGGGGCATTTTTGGTCATCTTTAGTCAAATTGCTAATTAGCAAGTTCCTTTTTAGCATCTTAGTAGTTTAGTTCATATTCTACTTTTTACATATTTAATTTGATCTTGCATTTCATTATTTGCATCCAAGATGGAAAAAGCCCAGAGTGTTGCATGTCCCATGATTTATCATAATTAACACTTTAGTCATTTTGTCTTAATGCCAAGTCATTTTGGAAATTCAATCTGGTTCATATTAGTTTACCACTTTACATTGCATAAGTAGAAGTTGCATTTTTGTTTGCTAGGGTGTTTACATTTTACTGTACAAAAATATCTTATTCATAGTAAATTGCATATCCCATTGTCATATTAGTCACTTACATTGTTACTTGAGAAGGTCTTGTTTTCCATTTCTAATAGATACTAGCTTTCTTCTAACATGAAATACAAGAAAATTGGCTTTCCTTCTTTAGGATTACATTTTATAAAAATACAAAATGGGCAGCTTTACATTTGCATTCGCAGATTGCAAATTGTAAGTTCCAAATTCAAAAATTAAAAAAAAAAGGGACATAGGAATCACAAGTGGGTCATGCATTCATTCCTTATCACTACCATGTTCTTCTTGCCTTTAACTTTGAGAGCTAAGCATCCTAGCTCTCGGTTTCTAGATTCAGACTTTGTTGAGGCACATGTAACGTAGTTACTAGACAATCAATCCAGTGGAGTAAAACCGTTTGAGTGACAAGATCAGCCCTAGCATCAAGAGATTCCGAATCAGCAAATATTCGATGAAACAAAAGATTGGAGGATTCAAGCTTATTGTTCTTTCTAAGAATTGAGCTTACATGGAGAGAAGGGAAATTTGCTCAAACGGTTTCACATGCCAACAAACAGCAACATCAGCAAATGAAAACATTTAGAGAAGAGCTGAAGTCAGCATGTATGATGGTTTTCAGATTGCATTCAATTGCATTTCACATGGCAGCTGTAATTTTACTTGAGGCTTTTGCAATAAAAGAATATGAGAATCAAAAAACAGCAAAATACACTCAGCAGCATTGGTATTCTCCAATTCAGTCATAAAACAGAAGCAAGATAGTAAGGTTACTCATGCAGCAGTCATCAAGCAATACCATAGTCAGGTAGTTCACGAAGCCAATTTCAGCCATTACAAGGCAAGGCTGGATAGCAAACATGCATTATGATGGACGACTAGCATTGAAATTCAATCCCAATTGCACTTTCAATTCAAACACACTAGGTATAAGTGATCTAAGTTCAACTTAACTCACAACAGCAAAAGGATTCGCAAGCAAGCAGTGTGCGGTTCAAGGGAAGCCAACATCATTAAAGGGAATCAAATGGCAAATCCACAAGCATTGCCAACATCATTAAATCCTACAACTTGTTAATTAATTCACATAAAGCCTGTAAGTTGTTTTCGTGTTCAACATACTCCCTGATTTAGGATCCTTTCTTTTGCTTGATTCAGTTTGGTCCTTATTTGTTTTGACTTGTGTGATTTCGTTTAATTTGGTCCCCAATTTAGGTTGCTATTTTCTGTTTACCTCAACTTAGTCCCTTTTCTTATTTGTTCTAAGCTTTATTTATGGATGATGATTTCAATTTGGATGCCCTTGTCAAAATTCTTTAGTTATTTTTATGATGGAAACCTTGTTAAAAATATTATCTTTAATTGTTTATTGCATAATTTGAGTATGGAAAGATGGTAAAAATGATGTTTGGGATTTGTTGTTGCTTGGAATTCTTTTGGATTCAATTTGGGACTTAAACATTAAGTGTTTTATTTAAAGTTTTGATTTTTGAGTTAGAAATTATTCATATTGATCTTTGATTTTTATTTGAGCTAATTTTGATTTGAAAAATTGAGATCTTGGCTTAAAGTTATGATTTTCTTGAATTAAAAGTGGCTTGAAAGTGATATGTTGAGCCAATTTGGGTTAGTTTTAATTTTGAAAAACAAAACTTGGAGTTAAAGATCAAATTTTTCAAATCGAAGTTAACTTGAAAAGAAATTGATGAATCCTTGTGGATTAATTCTAATTTGAAAGTTGAGATTTTGAGTTTAAAGACTTGACTTTTAAGTTGATTCAGTTAAGTTCTAATTTGATTCATACATGCCCAACAATTTGCATTCCCATTTGTTCAAAGACTCAAACTTATTCCTCTGTTTGCTTTGGTTCTAGATTTAGGGTTTTGTTTGCTTTTGATGCATTTTGATTCTTGATTATTGATATGCAATTTGTGCCTTTTTGTCCCCTGAATTTTGCTAATTGTTTACTTGATGTGCAGAAAAGTCCCCAGTTTGTCTGATTTGGCCCTTAAGTTTTTGTCTCCTTGTTTTAAGTCATTTGTTGTTTAAGTTATCGGCTCAATTAAGCCTTTGGGATTTGTAATAATTTGGTAATTAGTGTAGTGGTAAAGTAGAGATCAATCATATACATTCATGTCATACATGTTATATGTCACCTTGCTATGTTCATAATGCATTAACATTTGTCTTTTGCCGAGATGAAGGGCCTTTCAGATAAATGTACTCGGGTACGAATTTCTGGGAGCCCCTTCTAGACCGGTCTCTTCCCTAAATACCCCCATAATGCGAGGGAAGGGTTTATGGAGTTGACTTTGGGTAGACTTGTGTTAATGCATGTGATTAAAATCAGTCTTTCATGCATTCTATTAGTCATTCATGTGAGTTAGCTAAGTAAGAATCAGTAAACAGTCGTTTTTACGATGACGGGTGGGCCCCAAATAAATGTACTCGGGTCCGAATTTTTGGTCCCCGTTCCGAGATTGGATTATCACCGAGATACCCCCATAGTGTGTGGGAAAGGTCTCGGGTTAATTTCAAGTATATCACTGCTTACTGATCAAAAGAATTAAAATATACCTTTGCATGCATTATTCCATTATCATTGCATTAATCAGAGTTTAGTCAAAACTTGAAAAGTCAAAATCCAACAGATCAGCCTTGCCTTGTCTGTATTCCCAGTTTTCCCTTTCTCATCGGAAGGTGTTGTTTAAGTCTGCTTTACCCAATTAGCCCTTCCCCATCGGAAGGTGTTGTCCAGAGTTACCTGCTTTTCCTAGTTTGCCCTTCCTCACCGGAAGGTGTTGTTTAAGTTCCCAATTTGCCCTTCCCCATCGGGAGGTGTTGTCCAGAGTTGCCTGCTTTTCCTAGTTTGCCCTTCCTCATCGGAAGGTGTTGTTTAGATCGACTTTACCCGATTTGCCCTTCCTTATTGAAAGGTTTTGTCAGCATTTACCATTTTCCCCTTCCTTGTCGGAAGGTATTGTCAGCATTTACCAATTTGCCCTTCCTCATCGGGAGGTGTTGTTGCCTTTGTCCAGTTTGCCTTTCCTCATCGGAAGGTGTTGTTCCTATTCCCTTCACGTCATTCCTAGTACATGTCATATTTTCACACATAATAAAAGGTTTCAATTCACTTGAAACAAGTAAAAGTCAAAATATAGGACTAAAAACTAAAAGCAACCTTTTTATTTTAGACCCACATTAGATCTAGTTAGACATAGAGGTACCATCTCTTGACGGGCGTGCCGGGGGTGCTCATCCTTCCCCGAGCGTAATCGACTCCCGAACCTAGATTCAGGTGACAAGACCGGACCTATAGGTTTAGCGGGTCCCATGCCAAGCACTGGACCTCATTAGACTGGTTAGGTCAGTTAGGTGACTAATCACACCTCGAAAATGATTAGTGGCGACTCCCTTTTCAAGTCGTTTCGGCAGGGTTCGTACCCTGGACCCGAACGTTTCGACAACTTGGCGACTCCACTGGGGACATTAGAGAGTCAGGCCTCACTTAGTCTAATCAAGATCTATGGTTTAATAAAATGGTTGCTTGCTTTTCTTTGTTGTTTTGTTTTGCATTTTTACCGCTTTCCATGTATATATATCTATTTGCTTCACCCATACCTTGTTGTTTCTCTTGTTTTTGTTGTGGTTAGTTACTAGGTCTGCCAGGTTTAGTTTTAGGGTAATGGTAGGTTGTTCCTTCACACACTGCACTTAGACTGCATCTTGCATTTACATTTTGCCACCTTGATTAGATTTTGGGAGGTATAATATGCAAGTCTTCGTGGGACCAACCAGGTCCCCGTACAGGTTGTGCGAAAAACCTCCACCCAATGAGACCTTGTCGGGTCAAAATTGGGAAACTTCTAGGTATGAGGGGACCAAGCCAGCATATAAGTTGGTACACATATGGAACACCCGTTACCTTTACTTTTCTGCTTCGAAAATAAGGACCGTAGAGAGTAACCCCTTTTACACTCAATAAATAGACCACCCGCCCAGGAGGACCATTGTGTCCGAATTTTTGTTCAAGAAAAACCTTTTTTATTCAAGAAGGGGCATGATTTTACTTCAATTTTCAATTATTTATTCATGTTTTATCTTTATGCTTAGTTACTAACCGGTTTTTGTTCTGTCTCTATTTCCTTTTTGCAGTTGCATATGAATAACTCTTTTATTTTGCAGGCTGCACTGTGCATCCACATGCATTTCATATCTCCAAAAACATAATTGATCATGCATGCTCATGCATTTGCTCATCAGCATAGTTTGCCATGTCATGCATCTTTTCTATGTATCCATCGACATGAGACTTTGAACACCACGTCGCTTGCATTTTGCATTTCTATGCACAGTTAGAAGAGTTGTAGAGTTGTCAAGCCATCAAATTGTATATATGATCATGCATACATTTTGCATTAGTCAGTCACTTGTATTTACGGTGCATCCATCATGCATCATCATCGGTACTTGTTAATAGATACATTTCACACATATAGTTAGTTTATGTAGTCATCTTGTATATGTCACTTGTTTTCTACCTTTTCTTGTTGGAATCTAACATTTAGGAAAGTATGTAAGATTGGGGAAAGCACATTGTAAAGTCAATGAAAAAGATTGGAGATGCAAAACGTGGTCAATGACCTTCCTTCATCAGATACTTCGGAAGTAGCCAGGCCGTGCCAGTAGAGTCGCTCTCGTTCTAACAGATGGCCAGTCAGTGGAAGACTTCGGGATTTCAGCAGAAATGGTCTTAAGTGGTTTCTTGAGTAATGGAGGGACACATAGCTCCAAATCAGTCACAAAGGGGCAATGGAAGCCCACCTCAGGAGGAATTTCTGAAACTTTAGAGCATATCTTGCGCATGCATGACACCGACATAGCATTTTGGCTTAGTTTATTGTATTTTGAACCTCCAGTCTGTAGGATTGCATGGTGCTAATAATGGTTAAAATTGTTGCACTTTCATTACAAATGATTTGGCTTAATTCAATTGTTTAACAAGGAATAAAACTTGCAAAGTTGAGTGATCACCACTTAGAGACAGTTCTCAAAAGTGCTCAGCTAGGGGCAATAATCTTCGTTTGACGACCAGAAGGATGGAAAGGTTTCGAAATATAAAACAAGAAAATGTCTTTTCAATAAAAGGTTGCGAATAAGAAAAAGTTTTCGGAAACCAAATTAAACCAATGACTAAGAGCAATCATGATTTTTCGCCCATTTGGACTGGATTTGTCATGTTTAACTCTTTATCATGAGTAATGAAATGCAATGCATATTTCAGGCCTGCATCCTTGTCTCATATTCCATTCATTCTTTATTCTCAGTCTTTATTCAAATATTGCTCTCGTGTATATATAGTTTCTATTATTTCGGGCCAAATGATGATGAATGCAAAGACGCTCCAGACAAACCTAGATTTGACTTTGAGAGGCCTATCTGTACTGATGAGCTAGACGATGAAGACATTGAGGATCAGACCTTACCCTCAGATCTTCTGAGACTAGAGGAAGAATAAATTTCACCTAATGAGGAGTCCACAGAGCTGGTAAACCTGAGGACAGAAAAAAACTCCAAAAAGAAGTTAAGATTGGTACCCCTTTTGTCAAAAGTAAATATGTAGGATTTGGTAGATTTGTTGGCGTAATTCTCAGATGTGTTCGCTTGGTGACATCAAGACATGCCGGGTTTGGATCCAGAAATAGTGGTTCACCAATCGCCCACTCGAATAGATTTGAGACCAGTGCAGCAGAAGTTGAGGCGGATGAAGCCAGATTTGTTAAAGAAGGGGTGAAGTAGTCCAATGACGGTTTCCACAAGAAGCCAAATACCACAGGTGTCAGACTAATATAGTCTCAATCCCGAGGAAAGATGGCAAAGTAAGGATGTGTGCAGGCTATGGGGATTTGAATCAAGCCAGTCCCAAAAATGACTTTTTGCTGCCACATATAAACATACTGGTAGGCAACACAACAAGATACCCGTGGTTTTCCTTCATGAATGGGTCCTCAGGGTATAATCAGATCAAAAGGGCACTGGAAGTATGGAGAAGACCGCTTGAGGAGTTTTTGCTACAAAGTTATGTCATTCGGACTAAAGAATGCCGGAGCAACCTGCCAGAGGGTGATGGTTACACTCTTCCATGACACCAAAGTGTAAGCCGAAGACATGATTCCTAAAGCCAGCTTGCAAAGCAAAAAAAAAAAACAAAAAAAACAAAACAAAAAACAACAAAACAAAACAAAACAAAACAAAACAAAACAACAAAACAAAAAAAGAGTGGAAATGTATCGCGATGGGGTTTGAAACTTGTCAGGGCATTGAAACAGTGTTGGTATCTCCCGATGGTGATTATTATCCGGCCATAGCTAGACTGAGATTCTCTGAAACCAGTAATGCTACAGAGGATGAGGCTTGGGTCTTAGGGAATCCCATTGGCATGAGAAAGAAAGGTAAAAGAATTACAAGTGTATGGGGACTCAGCCCTAGTGACTTATCTGAAAAGAATGGAAAGGGCATATAATGAGAAAGTTCATCCAAGACAGTTCAAGAAAGGAGATTAAATTCTAAAAGGATTTCTTCCAAATCAAAGGGACCATAGGGGCAAACTGAAGTCAAATATGTGTGTGGTTAAGAAAGCCTTTTCAAGAGGGGCATTGATTTTACAATGGGGATGGAGAATAGTTCCCGAGTCTTATCAATATAGACACGGAAAAGGGAATACTACACCTGAAATGGAATAAGGATTTGGAAAAAAAAAACTAGGCATAAAACAAAAAGAGGTCAGAAAAAGAGAAACAAACAAAAAGGAGGGGTCCAAGCTGAAAACCCGCAAAGGGCGGTTTGGATCCATTGGGGGTCGCTTGAGTTGAAAACCCGAAAAAGGGCGGCTCAAGCGAAGGATGGAAAAGGAGGAACTTGAGCTGAAAACCCGAAAAAGGGCGGCTTAAGGATTTGGACAAAACGAACTGATAGTAGATGGATATCAAACTATCTCATAAAGTCAAAAGAGGGCAGGGTGCGATCCAAACTGAGTGGGTGCCATCAGAACAGTAGGTTTTCTCTTGGAAAAATCCAAAGGCTTTGTCATCATATCGTCGTCGGAGTATTCATCATTACGAGGAGCTACCTTTCTATGCTTTCCTTTCTCTTGAATATGAGACTTCCTTGATTAATCAGCTGCACTTCTATTCATTTTTGTATATATTGTGGTATTGATGCATATATTGTGTTTCTTCCTTTGAACGCGCAGGTTTGACATATTGCATAGCATGTCATCACGAATCATAAATGTTGTAACATTTCAGTCATGTCAAGTGAAGCCAACACACCCAAAATAAATCTTTTGACAGAATTGCTATTCAATCTTTTCAAACCATACTTCTTTCAATACCCAGTGTTGATACAAACCATTTTGAACAAATGACAAAATTGCGAATGTTTTGAAATTCACTTTTGAAAACGAATTGCACTCCATTTGCAAGCCTAGAAGGAGGATCAAATCAAGGATGTCAAACGAGAAAGTCTTGCAAATGGTGGTCACCAGTTTCAAAGAATGAATTGACATGTGGGGCATATCTAGTGAAATGATAAGATGTTGTCAGGGGTAGATAGGACATCATCATGCAATCATGACATGTTTCAAGAAGTTTAAGCTACGTGTTCATCATCTTTCAAATTTTGATTTTGACAAGTTTTATGCAGGAATATAAAGAAGTTGATCCTCGGAACAAGGGGGCAATGGAATTCCCTAAAGTAAAGAAGCTCGTCCAAGAGCCACTGGTCTCAACAGATTGACCATAACAGCCTCGAACAGGCGTTTCAGCGATCCCGAGCAGGCTTTTAAGGGTTTAAGCAAGCTTCCAAGTGTTTGAGTAGACTATCCACCTCAGGGCAGGTTCTCTTTAGCAGGTTTCAGCAACAATACCCAACACAAGTTCTCGTTGAGCAAATTCCAGCAATAGTGCCTCAAAACAGTTTTCAAATAAAATTGACCTCATGTTGGTCTTTTGGAAATATTAGGGATAGCCCTTTTCGCGGAAAAGATGGTAGAAGACACCAAGTTCAGGAATAAACGGGTGTCTACGTCTTTGCACACTTCCTAACTATCAAAAAGTACACAAACTACTCTTTTGCATTCTTTCCGATAGTTAGAAAGCACGCAAAGAAGGGCAGCTGTAGACACCCATTTTTGGCCTATATCCCATTTTTGGTCATCTTTAGTCAAATTGCTAATTAGCAAGTTCCTTTTTAGCATCTTAGTAGTTTAGTCCATATTCTCCTTTTTACATATTTAATTTGATCTTGCATTTCATTATTTGCATCCAAAATGGAAAAAGCCCAGAGTGTTGCATGTCCCATGATTTATCATAATTAGCACTTTAGTCATTTTGTCTTAATGCCAAGTCATTTTGGAAATTCAATCTGGTTCATATTAGTTTACTACTTTACATTGCATAAGTAGAAGTTGCATTTTTGTTTGCTAGGGCGTTTACATTTTAGTGTACAAAAATATCTTATTCATAGTAAATTGCATATCCCATTGTCATATTAGTCACTTACATTGTTACTTGAGAAGGTCTTGTTTTCCATTTCTAATAGATACTAGCTTTCTTCTAACATGAAATACAAGAAAATTGGCTTTCCTTCTTTAGGATTACATTTTATAAAAATACAAACTGAGTAGCTTTTTATTTGCATTCGCAGATTGCAAATTGTAAGTTCCAAATTCAAAAATTAAAAAAAAAGGGACATAGGGATCACAAGTGGATCATGCATTCATTCCTTATCACTACCATGTTCTTCTTGCCTTTAACTTTGAGAGCTAAGCTTCCTAGCTCTTGGTTTCTCGATTCAGACTTTGTTAAGGCACGTGTAACGCAGTTACTAGACAATCAATCCAGTGGAGTAAAACCGTTTGAGTGACAAGATCAGCCCTAGCATCAAGAAATTCCGAATCAGCAAATATTTGATGAAACAAAAGATTGAAGGATTCAAGCGTATTGTTCTTTCTAACAATTGAGCTTACATGGAGAGAAGGGAAATTTGCTCAAACGGTTTCACATGCCAACAAACAGCAACATCGGCAAGTGAAAACATTTAGAGAAGAGCTGAAGTCAGTATGTATGATGGTTTTCAGATTGCATTCAATTGCATTTCACATGGCAGTAGTAATTTTACTTGAGGCTTTTGCAATAAAAGAATATGAGAATCAGAAAACAGCAAAATACACTCAGCAGCATTGGTATTCTCCAATTCAGTCATAAAATAGAAGCAAGAAAATAAGGTTACTCATGCAGCAGTCATCAAGCAATGCCATAGTCAGGCAGTTCACGAAGCCAATTTCAGCCATTACAGGGCAAGGCTGGATAGAAAACATGCATTTTGATGGATGACTAGCATTGAAATTCAATCTCAATTGCACTTTCAATTCAAACACACTAGGCACAAGTGATTTAAGTTCAACTCAACTCACAACAGCAAAAGGATTCGCAAGCAAGTAGTGTGCGGTTCAGGGGAAGCCAACATCATTAAAGGGAATCAAATGGCAAATCCACAAGCATTGCCAAGAGCACAAATGGGCAAACAATTCCATTCAACAAATAGAAACAACAGAAATTGGCAACACATAGAGCAATGACAAGTACATGACAAGTCTCAAATGATTGGAATACAGCAGATTGAATCCACATGAAAGGGCCAAATAAAACAGAATAGCAAAACAATTACAGAATAATGATCTTGGGCATCAACTAGGAGATTAAAATAAAGGAGGACAAGTCAGACAAGGAACATGTGGGATTAATCAGCTAAGTGTATACACCCGATTCTGCTGCTATTCAACGTGAGGATGTGCAGGGAAATTAAATAAGGTAAATCACATGATCAAGGTCAACAAGATCAAGTGCACAAATTCAACATATCAGGGGCAAGTGAAAATAGAATGTTCATCAAATAGCATAGGTTGTAATACAAGGAAATTACACAAGAATAAGGCCTAATGGATAAGATGGAAGTAGAAATTACCTGAAGAGAAATTCCTTCAACTTGCTCTCGCTTGTGCCAGCTCACCATATTGACAACTCAGTCTTTATCCCTTTCCTTAACAACCCGCACAAAGAGACAGAAATTGGTTAGCTAAGGGATAGGAAGAAAAAACAGAAAAATTGAGAAAGAGGGGATAAGAAGGAAAATGCAAGGACTCTTATACACTGAATTCTCCCCACACACAAAAAGATGGAGACTCTCTCCTAACTCTCTAATAAAAAAGAAAAAAAGCTTCTCACCCTCTTTGGGGATCATTTTCTTTTCTCTCTTAAAAAATACATACTGGACCTTCCGTAAAAAAAAATAAAAATAAAAAAATAAAAAATAAAAAGCCAGTTTTTTTCTCTCATATCAAGAATCTTCATTTTCTCTCTAAAAGGGAGGACATTTTCTTCACTGAAAAATACTCTTGAGCTCTCCTGGACTCTCTCCCTTCCCACAGGATTTTTTTTTCTTTTTCATTTCCTTCTCATACAAACAACATTCCTCAGACTCTTACTCACTCTCTCACAGAAAACATTCTCTTACTACCCACATACACTCTCTGATTCACGAAATTGATCTCACTGAAATGCCCACTCTTCCATCTTCAATTTAAGAGGAAAAACGAGAAGGTCTAGGGCTTACAAAAGAATGGAGTCGAGGCTATCCCGGTGGTATGGAAGATTAACTTTCGGGTAAGGCCAAATCTAAGGTTTCCGATGATCGGAGGCCATCAGACAGTGAAGTTTTGAGATCAGCGGTGAAGGATTCATTTCGGGTAGGCTCAGATTTGATGACTTACGTGGAGATTTAGGAGAAACGAAGGCCAGGATTGAACTCGGGAGGTTGAGGCGAACGGATTAGCAACTTTTGAGCTCGATCCGAGCTCTGGCGAACCTCCAGTACGGCGCCGCCGACGGTGCTGAGAAATCCGGCGAACTTAGTGGTGATGGCGCCGACAAAGGAAAAAGAAGGAGTTGGGAAAAGGGGTTAAGGTTTTGTTTATTTATACTAAACCTAATACCCGACCCGTATCCAAAAAAATGACCCGCGGGTTGACCCGCCTCAGGTAAGTTGTGAAGGCTTTTCAATTTGATCCCTAAATTTAATTCAATTAAATCCTACAACTTGTTAATTAATTCACATAAAGCATGTAAGTTGTTTTCGTGTTCAACATAGTCCCTGATTTAGGATCCTTTCTTTTGCTTGATTCAGTTTGGTCCTTATTTGTTTTGACTTGTGTGATTTCGTTTAATTTGGTCCCCAATTTAGGTTGCTATTTTCTGTTTACCTCAACTTAGTCCCTTTTCTTCTTTGTTCTAAGCTTTATTTATGGATGATGATTTCAATTTGGATGCCCTTGTCAAAATTCTTTAGTTAATTTGGTGCCATTTTCTTTTATACATATATAAATACATGAGTTAGTTCCATTTTTGCTTCAATTGATAAGCATTCATGAAGATCTAGATTTTACATCTCCAATTTGTTATTTTTATGATGGAAACCTTGTTAAAAATGTTGTCTTTAATTGTTTATTGCATAATTTGAGTATGGAAAAATGGTAAAAATGATGTTTGGGATTTGTTGTTGCTTGGAATTCTTTTGGATTCAATTTGGGACTTAAACATTAAGTGTTTTATTTAAAGTTTTGATTTTTGAGTTAGAAATGATTCATATTGATCTTTGATTTCTATTTGAGCTAATTTTGATTTGAAAAATTGAGATCTTGGCTTAAAGTTATGATTTTTCTTGAATTAAAAGTGGCTTGAAAGTGATATGTTGAGCCACTTTGGGTTAGTTTTAATTTTGAAAAACAAAACTTGGAGTTAAAGATCAAATTTTTCAAATCGAAGTTAACTTGAAAAGAAATTGATGAATCCTTGTGGATTAATTCTAATTTGAAAATTGAGATTTTGAGTTTAAAGACTTGATTTTTAAGTTGATTCAATTAAGTTCTAATTTGATTCATACATGCCCAACAATTTGCATTCCCATTTGTTCAAAGACTCAAACTTATTCCTCTGATTGCTTTGGTTCTTGATTTAGGGTTTTGTTTGCTTTTGATGCAATTTGATTCTTGATTATTGATATGCAATTTGTGCCTTTTTGTTCCCTGAATTTTGCTAATTGTTTACTTGAAGTGCAAAAAAGTCCTCAGTTTGTAAGATTTGGCCCTTAAGTTTTTGTCTCCTTGTTTTAAGTCATTTGTTGTTTAAGTTATCGGCTCAATTAAGCCTTTGGGATTTGTAATAATTTAGTAATTAGTGTAGTGGTAAAGTAGAGATCAATCATATACATTCATGTCATACATATTATATGTCACCTTGCTATGTTCATAATGCATTAACATTCGTCTTTTGCCGAGATGAAGGGCCTTTCAGATAAATGTACTCGGGTACGAATTTCTGGGAGCCCCTTCTAGACCAGTCTCTTCCCTAAATACCCCCATAATGCGTGGGAAGGGTTTATGGAGTTGACTTTGGGTAGACTTGTGTTAATGCATGTAATTAAAATCAGTCTTCCATGCATTCTAATTGTCATTCATGTGAGTTAGCTAAGTAAGAATTAGTAAACAGTCGTTTTTACAATTGATACGGGGATGGCTCAAAAGGCCTTAAAATGAGTTGCTTTCACTATACCCGAATGCAAAGTGTGCTTAAAGTGCTTAAAATGAGCACTTCAAATCCTAAGGGTGAGTGTTTGGGTAGTGTTTAGGTTATCTAAGATCAATTCACAAAGGAATTGAAGAAAGTATAAGCACACGGATTCAAATACTCAAGGATACAGATTTCACCACCAAGAGCTAGAATCGGTTGAAACTCATCACCAAATGAACACAACTTGATACAGATTCACCACAAGTAGAATTCACAAGATGGACAAGCTTCTATTAGTCCCAAATCAACAAGAGATACAGATTCACCACTCTAATTGATATAGGAAAGTTTGCAATAACCTAGACAAGGTTACAAAGCAAAACAAAGTGTTCAAAGTTACAAAATTCAAGTCTAGCTTGCAAATGCTTAATCCGTAGCTTATATACTAGGATTAGCAACTAAACACACTTAACTAGTGCTAATAAAACAAGTTTAAACAAACATAACATGGACTTAACTTAAACTACCCGAATTAGCTCAAAGTGAGCTCAAATGAAGTGTGAACTCAATTCGGGTTGTAGGTAGCCGAAATGTTCATTTGTATGCACAAATGATGATGTCTTCAACTTGCAAACAACTTGTAATCTCCATCCAACTACATGAGAAAGCTTCATCCGAGGGTTTTCCAAGCCACCAAGATTGACCAACACATGTCATATGGAGAAAAGGTAGTCATCAACACATGGCATGGTAAGAAAGGTCCTTAATGCCAACTAGGCTCAATGTTGGAGAGGTGCTTGCTTGGTTCCACCTTGTCCCCACCGTGGCTATCTAGGTCCCACCCAAGGTGACATGTCAACATAGCAAGCTGCTCACATGGCAAGGTGCTTGCTTCACTAAATGCATTATCTTCATCTGAGACCTCATGTTTGAGAGTATGGGACACTCCCGTGTCAACGATGACGGGTGGGCCCCAAATAAATCTACTCGGGTCCGAATTTTTGGTCCCCGCTCCAAGATTGGATTATCCCCGATATACCCCCATAGTGCGTGGGAAGGGTCTCGGGTTAATTTCAAGTATACCGCTGCTTACTGACCAAAAGAATTAAAATGTACCTTTGCATGTGATCGAACCAAAAACAACCCTATTTTTATGGCTATTTTATTATGTTTTTGGATCTATTTATGCTTAATTATAAGTTATTTTGTTAATATTTGTGTTTTGAGTCTTTATGAGATGTGAAATTGATAATTTGATAATTTTCACTACTTTTGGAGCTATTTTGATGACTTTTTACACAGATATGAGCAAAGTAATTTTGAGTATAGATTTGGAGATTCGAAGTTCGTGTTTGAAGACTTATTGAAGACAATTTGAAGATTTGAAGACCATTGAAGAATTATTTCCAAGAACCAAGAACTGAAGAATGGAGCTTTAATTGCGAAGGATTGAAGACAAGCCATGAAGAAGCCTGGAAGCTAAGGAATTTTGGATATTTAATATGGGAAAATACTCATCCCATATAAATCATTAATTGGAATTAAAATCTCAATTAATGACTCCTATATTCAAGGAGATATCCAAAATCTCGTAGATTCCCGATTCTAGTCCTAACAGGATTAGGATTCAGGCGCAGTTTCGGTTAAAAAATCATAACTTTCTGCTCAGACCTCCGTTTGAAGCCCATGAGTACTTGTTGGAAAGCTAACTCCGAGATATACAACTTTTCTTTGAAGTCCAAGACCCAATTCTGCCGTTTTCAAGTCCAAAAATGCCGTCGAAGTCCCTGCACGAAATCAGATTTTTTTCAAGATCCTATTTTAACTTGGATTCTACTCTAGGATGACTTTTAATCTAACATGGAGTCTAAGTTAGACCCAAAACCGACTTAGACCCCTTTCCAAGTTAGGATTCGATTTTCTAGGATTATTTCCACTATAAATAGCCACCTCCTGTAACACAAATCACATACCCACATACACATAATTTTCTCTTCTTCTTTTTCTCTTCTAGTTCTAGTTTTTCTTCTAGTTTAAAGGATAGGGTGCCGCCACCCTCTCTTTGCATAGAGAGGGGCGGCAACCCTAGGATATTCAAGAGGAGGATTTCGCCTTCAAGTCCTGTAAGTTTTCTTTGGATGCTCATTCAATTTATGAGTGAGTAATCCTTTTCTTTTCTCCAATGTAGAATTTAATTGATCTCTTGACTTATATCATGGTGAGATTTTGTGCTTTTATATGAAAATTAACAGGGTATTTCTTAATATCTCTGCATGATTTCTATGTTACTTGTTTTCATTGATTGAAGCGCGCACTTTCTTGATAAATTAAGTAGCATTAACTAAATTAAAATCTTGAAGGATCTTCGGATTTAATTGTTTGGTAGCAATTGGAAGCGAAGGATCTTCCTTCCAAGGGATTTAAGAATCTTTGACCAATTTTTAATTGCCCATTGTGCTTGTAAATTACTAGATCTTAATGCTTTATTCTTGAGTAATTATCACACTGGATCAAGAGGTAATTGTTTAAAGAATAAAAGCGATAATTCACACTGGATCAAGAGCTTTATCTAATTAAGGTAATTTAGGATTAAATTCCAAGCAAGCTATCCATTGTTTTCATAATCTTTAGATATCAATGATTCGTGTTATTGTTGTCAAGAGGGATATTAATTTTATGTTGGAGGGTTCTCTTAATTATTTTCTCAATTTATTTTTTGCTTCTTAATTAATTGTTTTCTTTAATTTTCTTGATTGCCTTCTTAGATAGTTTTAATTATTAGTTTGATTTGATTTAATTTTACTTCCAAAATCTTCTTTATTTTATTTGTTTGTTTTAAGAAAAAGAATAATAACCTATCTCTCTGTGGGATCGACCCCTACTTGCCCTAGCTATCTTTAGTTAGTAATTGTTGGGATTTTATTTTTATGATTTGCTGACGACCGATCATAAATTTTGGCGCCGTTGCTAGGGAGATTGTTTATTATTTTCTTTTTCTTTTCTATATTCGTTTTACACTTGATCTTCTCTGTTTTGTAGGAAAAATCCAATGGAGCAACAACGTTCGTTGAGAGAGCTGAATTTCAACTGTTAATTGCCGCCATTCTGCATTGACTATCCAGCCACGGATACGTCATACAAGCTGAATTCTGGAGTGATCCGCATGCTGCCAATCTTTCAAGGAGAGTCTCATAAAAATCCTCATGAGCACTTACAAAATTTCTTTATATGGTGTGCTGCGACCTCTGGGATGCCTGAAGAACAAGCGAGACTTCAAACTTTTCTTTTAACATTGGAAGGAAAAGCAAGAAGTTGGTTCCTAACTTTGCCATCAAAATCCATAACTTCTTGGAAGGAGATGGAGACCGTGTTCCTGAACAAATGCTTTCCAGAGGCCAAGCGAGCTGACGTACGGAGGAGAATCACAACCTGCCAACAACAACCTGAAGAGAAGTGGCACCAATACTGGGAGAGATACAACCAAATCTGCGCAAGTTGCCCTTACCACAACCTAAGTGAAGCAATGCTGATTCAGAACTTTTACGATGGACTTCTCTATGAAGATCGAATGCATATTGATGCCGCTAGTGGAGGAAG